>CAVNYN010286712.1:29892-99388 GCA_963692815.1 Nyctanthes arbor-tristis
TTTTTTTTTTTTTTTTTTGTATCTTCTATATACATATATTGGAGTGGCGGAGGAGAGGGGGCTTTTAGTTGAGGATAGGCCTAACTTGAGCTTTTCTCCAGAATCAGATTTGGCTTATTCTTATTGGCTATCTGGCTCTGCGGAAAGAGTCAGATTTAGTTCTTTAGAATTTCATGGCCTAACTTTCTTTGTTTTATCCTCTTTTTTTCTTCTTTTTTAAAGGTGATTTTTCTCATTTTAACAACTTTCCTGACCTCTTCTTAATCAAAAAGGGAAAAAAAAATTAAAAATTTTCCAAATTATAATTGAACATATGGAAAAGTCATTTCTATGATCAGCAAACCAATCCTATTTTAGAATTTAGTAAAATTAATCTCATATAGATATCTTTTGAGAACTGTATGTACTACATAAATTTCTATCAATCATCATTTTAAAAAATCTCTTTCAAATTTGAAATTCAAATAGATTGCTAACACGTGTAAGAGCAAGATTTAATGTTGGGGAAAAAGTGGGGGAAAATATCTAAATGAGTGGCTAAATTCAGCCCTTATTCAGCCCTTATTTTTAGACCTACTAAGTCCCCAGCCTTTTATTTATTATCATATTGCGTCCACAATGTTACATTTCATCGCCAACCTTTCAATTTTCACTATTAACCCCTATCAAAATAACTATTATAACCTTGATACTTTATTTCCTCTATAGGTCCTCAACCTTTTCATTTCTATGTAATTTTGTCCTCATTATTTTTTGAGAGCTCAGAAGCTCAACATTTTATTTTTTATAATGTTATATCCCTATTAATATTTTACATACTATCATTTTAATTCTTACTGTTAAAATAAGAAATTCACATACTCTAACATACTCAAATACAACCCAATAACAACAGTCAGAAATAATAATAACAGAAAAAACTTGATTTATAATGGTCTCGATGGATATCATCAGTATCGAAGAAAGTTATCGATCTATGTATCAACGTGGAAAATTGGATTTGGTTTTTTGACTATTGTAGATCACGTGATGAATACAAATTGGGTAGATCTGACGGGATCTGTGATGAATACAAATTGGGTAGATCTGCCCCCGGAATTATTTTTGATTTATAAAAAAATATCCTAATACTTTACTTCTAATTTAATTTCTTATCTCTGTTTTTTATTTTCACCTTAATTTGCCCTCAATTTGTTATCCGTCTCAATCTAATATGATCCACTAATTGTGAATCTATAAAAAATTAGAATTAGTGTATTAGAGTTTGGTTTCATTTTTGTAAATTCAAAATAATTTTTTTAGATCCATGTTGATCTATGTTTGCTGTATGATATGTGATCATGATTAGTTGCATTGACTCTCGAATCAAAAACTTTTTTTACGCAGATTAGGTATTCATTAAGTTTGGTGTAGATCAAGTTTTCTTATTATCACTACAGGCTAGGATGGGTAGAGTTTTTATTTTATATTGTTCTTTATTTTTTATTTTTATTTGAATAACTAAAGGTATAATGATAATTTTAATTGGAATTAGCATTAGTAATTGAAAGGTTGATGACAAGAGTGTTATATCTCCAGTAACACTTTCCATACTAATATTTTAATTCTTACTATTAATATCTATTAAAATTTTCATTATATCATTAATTATTTAAATAAAATATAAAGAACAATATAAAATAAGAAATCCACACACTTTAACCAGCTCTAACAGAACTGAATGAAAATTTTTATATATATTAATAATAAGAATTAAAATGTTAGTATTAAAAATATTAATGAAGATATAACATGACAAAAAGTAAAAGTTGGACTTCTACACACTTAAAAAATAATAGGACAAAATTATATATAAATTAAAAATTTGAGGACCTATAGTGGAAATAAAAAATTAAAGGTATAATAGTCATTTTAATAAGGGTTAATGGTGAAAATTGAAAGGTTAAGGACATAATGTAATATTGGAGACATAATACAATAATAAATAAAAAGTTGGGGATTTAGTATGCCCAAAAAAAATGGGGAAAAAATTAATACGAAATTAAAAGGTTGGTGACCTAGAGTGGAAATAACCCTTACATTTTTCAATCCAATTTTAAGTTTTCCACCCCCAAAACCAATCAACATTATCTAAGTGTAATGGAAAATACCCAATATTAATCTTACTCTAAGTTCAGCAAAATTACGCTCTATGCATGCTTTTAGAACAAACAATAGTTTGACAAATATGTTAACATTTTTGTAAGGTTGGTAACAAATCCAAGAACATTTTAAAACTCCAATACTATACTTGAAATATATCAAAACATATACAATGATTAATTTGAGCAAAAAATTAAATTAAATTTGAATAACATCTAAGAAAATTTTGTAATCCTTTCTTTATTTGGTCAAGGAATAAATATATAGAACTGTAGAAGGGGTGGATCAACTAACGATCCTTCGAGTCAAATGAGGCAGCCCTGACTATTTGCATGCAGAGGGCACGGGTTAAAATCGATGCCGTGTAGGAAGCTAGAGAATGACTTGTATATCATAATAGGATGGTCTCTACCAGACATTTGACTGCCATCTGGCTACCATTTAAAAATTGCCTTAATTTATTAACTAATTTAAATTTTAAATTTTAGACACATAGTAATATACCATTAATCTAACCTTTTGATGCGATATAAGCTTTCACATTGTTCTTATTATTAATATACTTCACATTGCACGATTAGATTACGTAACTTATATAAAATTTAAAATTTAAATCTATTTTTAAATTATTACCAAACATAGTGAATTGGTAAGGATTTAAAAAAAATATGAGTTTATAAATGGATTTAAAATTTAAATTTTGTATAGGTGTCGAAATTTAATTGTACTATATAGAGGTAATGATTAAAATAATGTGAGAGTTCACGTCACATCAAATATGTGATTAAATGTGGTGTTACCACGTGTCTAAAATTTAAAATTTAAATTGATTAATAAATTCAATGCATTTTTAATTGGTTACCAAACATAATGACTTTATTATGTTTGACAACCATTTTTAATTAGAGTAATTTATAAATAGATTTAAAATTTAAATTTTATATAAGTATGTGTCGTTACGTAATGAAGTCATGTGTAGTAATGATTAAAATAATATAAAAAGTTATATCACATCAAATATGTAGCTTGATGATGTGTTGCCATGTGGTAAAACTTTAAGAAAGTGTTTGGCAAGGAGTTAGAGGGTGTTTGATCTTTTTTTCAAAACAAATTATAATTCCACCTGCTACTGATTTGACAACTGATTTGACAACTGATTTGACAACTGTTCATCTATAGCTATAAATTTCAAATTTTCATTAAATCTACACCACTCATTTCACCTCATTATAATTTCTCATTATAAGTTAATATGAATAATTAGAATCAAACAGCCACTTAAATTATAACCTAGATTATAATCTGCAACGTGATATCATTTTATTGGTTTTTTTTGATAAAAAGTAAACAATTAAGGCTTGACTTTACTTGTTGACTTTTTTAAAAAAGTGAAAACAATGAAATAATGTCATGTGTCAGATTATTTATATTAACTCAGTTGCCAAAAAATTAGTTGATAGTCATTTTTATTTTCAAAAAGAAAAATTACCTGATAAATGATAGTGAATTTTAAATGGTAACCAAACAAAGCCATGGATGGAAACCTCTAGTCAAATTATTAATTATGTGTTGATATCATTCCAAGCTTATGAATACAATTACAAAAACAGTGTCTCTTTCAATTTGATTTTTCAAAGCTTTTTCTCTATGTGGCCTACCATCACTTGAACATTCCCCCGTAGCAAAGACGTAACCGTTAAGACGTAGCAAAGTTTTTATGAAACCATTATTGCTTTCTTTTACATTTGGCATCATATTGACGCCGAACAGTTGGCGCTAGATCAAAATTACTAAAGGGTCTCTATCTCGTTGATAAAAGCACCATTTCACTAGTATATTAAATCCTGATTTGAGTCAAAATTCCTTCTCTAAGATCCTCAATTTGTATGAAAAAAACTCCGGAAAGGTTGAGTGAGTTTGTCTTTCCACTCCGCGATATGTACGAATTTTAATAAATGATGTTATATATCACTATTCTTATTTAGTATCAGTTTAGATGGAGTAGCATACAAGTGCAATTCATGACTAATTACTTTACAAGTAAAACTATGAGTTATATTGAAATACTCCATGCAGGATGGAAATTTCTAGAGCATGTTTCCCCCTTTTTCCAACCAACTATAGAAATTTTCTAAAAAGATAGATAAGGCTCCTTTAAGGAGCCTTACCCTCACGTGGCATGAATATAACAAAATGTGAGACCGCTTTTGTTAGATTTATGCCACGTGAGCAGTAGTCTTATCTAGTTTCGTAGCCAGACTCAACAACTATGTGCTTTAACATAGCATACATATTTCTAGAGAACGTTCAATTCTAGACCTATGAATGGATTCTTGATGCGAATTCCTCATGAGTCATCTCTCCTGCAGCGTAGACATTGTCAATTTGTTTGAAACTAAATTGAGGTTTTTAGAGGATGCACCAGAAACATATTTTCTCATTCCAAAAGTTGGTTGTTTAGGAAATGGAAGAACTGCATTTTCACCACTAAGCATGTACACTATATTCGACATGGTGGGACGATCATTGGGATCTTTCTCGACACACAACAACCCAATATTTATGTGTTTTAGGACTTCGAATTCCTCACAAGAATCACGCAATATTGGATCCACTACGTCCAATGCCTTGTTTTCATTCCATAATCTCCACACCTGCAAGAATAATCTCCAATACTTGACTGAGCAAGACATAGTTGCGGGTAAGTAAATGGAGGAATGTAGCTACTTACATATGCCATTAGATTCAACTCTTCTGTAGGATGAGAAGATCCTGTTTTTCTCCTCCCACAAATTATCTCGAGTACAACAACCCCAAAACTGAATACATCAGATTTTATCGAGAATAACCCATGTGATGCATACTCCGAAGACATATAGGCAATGGATTGAGACAACTAGTTGTTAGGAGTGCACAACAGTTTAGAATGAGGTTGAGCAGCATATTTAGGATTTTTTTTAGGTTCACTTAATTATTTATGTTATTGAAAGTTTTGTTCGGTGCCTTATGCTTTCAATCATAAGTTGTAATCAAATAAATTTAAATGGAAACTTACTAGGTTCCGACAACTCTTTGGTTCTTGCTTCACTTCTTTCCGTTCAACAATTCTTGCCCACCCGAAGTCAGAAATTTTGTGGTTCATCTCATCGTCTAATAGAACGTTGCTTGTCTTCAAATCTCTGTGAATAATTGGTAATCTTGAATCATGGTAAAGAGAAAGAACTCCACGTGCTATCCCCAAGATGATATCAAATTGCTTCCTCCAATCCAGTAACTTGCATGGTCTTTGATCTAATAATATTTTTGGAACAAGAATATGTATCATTGACTGAGATCAGTAGTTAATATATAAAGCGTAATATTTTATGAATTTGATTACCAAATATAAAGGTATCCAAGCTTTTGTTGGGCATGTATTCATAGAGCAAGATCTTCTCATCATCCTTTGTCCAGTACCCCAACAGTCGAACCAGGTTTCAATGTTGAAGTTTTACAGTCAACTCAACTTCCTTCTGAAATTCATTAACGCCTTTCACAGAACAACTTGACAATCTTTTCACGGCAATTTCTTGACCACCTGGAAATGTTCCCTGCAAGAGTTTTGAACGATAATCAATACATAATCACAAACATGAACGCGATAATAAGTTATCGAGAAACACATAGTCGAACCTTGTAAACAAGAACTCCCCCTCCTCCAAGTTTATGTACATTTGAGAAGTTCTGTAGCAGCTAAAATTCTTGCCCAACTGCAGGATGGAACTCCAGCATCATTCTTGTTTTCTGCCTTTATCTTATCCAAGAATGTCCCGGTTTCGTAACCAGGTTCTACGACGAGCCCCCAACTACTGGAGTTTGATTTGCACGCCTGTGAATCCTTCTTCCAACAATGGCCAACAGGAACATAACAACAGCAATCGAGCCAACAACACCACCAATTACAACCCCTCTACCCTTACTCCTATCCTCTTTGGTGCTCAAAACCTGAGGTGCAGAGGCCGAAAGTCGAACATGGACAGTTCTCCCACGACCATCAGCATTCGAAAGTTGTTGCAAATTAAGTAGTTCCCCATTCCAAGCCAAGAATTCATTGCCGTAGTAAGAATAAGCTATACAAGAACAATATTCAAACAGGCAGATTCACACTATCATTGCCACACGGCTGTAAGTCGATCTCTCTTACACAGCCTCCTGAAAAATCCTTCAATCCCACTCAGTATCCAACCTGTTCTTGAATCCGGGCAAACAAGAACAGACGGAAAATGAATTCTGATTGAAGATGCCAAATGCCCCACAATAAGCATGTATTTGACGTTGCTGCTCAGGTAAAGTCCAGAACCTTTCCCATTCTTTTCTATTCTCTGACCATTTTGTCTGATTTATCAGCCCAGAAACCTCCAACACCGATCTTGATAAACGAATAGTAGGATCATAAAACTTATACAGGAGATAAGTTTCGTTAACATTATTGACAAAAGTAAAATTATAGAACCTAAATTCAGGAATTGAATCGAAACTTCGCCCATTCCAAGCTCCACTAGTCCAGTACTGTCTAGTTCTATTCCATTTTAGAACATACTGACTCCCATTTGTATCAAATTCAAAGGAGAGAGGTCCAGGTGCAGGATCCTCGGAGTTTTTCCAAGAAAAGACAAGTGGCTTATTTTTCGTACCTTTCTTAATGCCAAGTTTGGCACCAGGCAACCACGTGTTTGTTGGATGATCAAAACTTTGCCATATTACTTGTTTTGACCCATCTCTCAAAACTAAATTCCCGTTATCACCTAGAACTGCACTACAGAATCAGATGATATGGAAGCACTGACATTTGTAGACCAAATTATCATGGAGTCATTCACAAGTACCAAATTTCCACCTAAAATTTTCAGTTCTGCTTATCTCAAGTCTGTAATGGGTGTCTCTCTATTTGCTACTCAAGCTTTGGTCCTTGTATTTTCTCTGTACCAGATTCCTACATAGTACTTAGAATACAACGTTTTGAAGTGTTTCTCAAAAAAGTTGTATTAGGATCATAAATTTTATTTTAAATGATCATTTGGTAATCCCGTTCAATGCATGGGTGTGGGTCTAGTATTGTATGAATAAATTAGATGATTTAGGAATAAATTTACAATAAAACACTAAACACTAAACAGGTCTATGAATTAGTGTGTTTATCTAAAAAGTATCTTTCCTTGACATAGAGCATCTACATTAGAAGTGTTAAAGCACATTTTTAGTACCATTGCTAGTTAATGTGAGTGGTGTCTCACTCAATCTCTTGGCCTATTTACTTCTTTGGCCCATTTCAAATGTTACCGTTGGGGCCTTTTAAGACATTGTGTTGTCTTTGTTTTGGCTTGGGACTTTGGCAAAAGAGAGAAGGGAGAGGCGGTGAGTTTGGGGCATTTTCCGGCGAAATCCGTGCAACTCCGGCGAGCCTCCGGTTGCCATTCTCCAAGGAGAGAGCACCATGATTCCGGTACACAAAGTGTGGTCCGTAATCTAAGCTCAAACACTTACAAAAAGAGAAGAAAACTTTGAAGCAAGCTTGAGTTTTTCCTACCACTTTGGGAAATTATTTCTAGCTTTGTTCTTGATAATATCTTGGAATAGGCATTGTAATCTCAACAAATGGTATCAGAGCCTTGTTAGAAGGGATCAAAGTGGTGGAAAAACTCGAAAATCAGATTAGAAATCGCGAAACCAGCACCCGGCAGTTTTTCGAAAAAAATTCAAAAACCAGAACTTTGAAGCTCGATTCCGGACGATCCAGACGTCATTTGGAGAAATCGAGACCAGACCCAGATTCCTCGCGGTGAGGCACACCTACAGGTGAAGCGCATTTTTCCGGTGGACTTCCGGCACCTCACGCGCCACTCCGGCGGAGTGTAAGGCGGCGCGTGGTGCATTTTCTGGCAACGGTGTCGAGAGACAGATTGTTGCCGACGGCGAGGCGAACCCTTTGGTGGTGGTGGTGTAATTTTCCGGTGAACGGTTGGGGCGGTAGTGGTCCGACAGTGAGCTTGAGGTGGTTTTTCGGCGAGCTATTGCATTGTGGCTGGTGGTGCACAGTTTCAGAAACTTTATACTCTGGATTACCTTATCGTTCAAGTACCGAAGACCACAAAACACCGTTGTTCAACGGTGTTGGTATTATCACACTAAACTATCCTTTTAGAAGCATTTTTAGGTTGTTGATTATCTTTGATGCTTGGATTATTTGCGATAGTTTAGATGATAAGATTATGTGAATATTTTACTCTCTTATTTGCCATATATTGTGACTTGGTCCGTTGATTAAATTTCTTGTGTAGTCTTAGACATGGACGTTGTGTGGAATACTTGTCTTTGATCCTGGGAAATTGGTATTGGTGGATATTGTCATGTGCTTGAATGAGTTGTGATTTGCATCATATTGAAAAGTGATTTCGGTGTTAGATTGGTTTAGGTTGCATTTGTGTGTGAGTGACTTTTGTTGGATCGGTATCTCCCTTTAAGTCACCCGTCATGGGGTCAAAAGTGGAATTGTTACCATTTGATGGAAAGGGAGATTACTCGGTTTGGAAGCAAAAAATGAAAGCCATTTTAATTCAACAAAGAGTTGCTAAAACACTTGATGACCCAAACACATACCCCGATGCATTAAAAGCTAAACCTAATGAAATTACTGATATGAATGAAATTGCACATAGTTCTATCATTCTGCATTTGTCTGATAATATTGTGAGACAAGTTGATGAACATAAGACTGCAAAGGAGTTGCGGGAAGCTCTTGACCAGATGTTTTTGACAAAAAGTTTGCCAAACAGGATTTTCTTGCTTGAAAAACTTTTTAGTTTTAAAATGGATACGGGAAAGGACATTGAGTCTAATCTCGTTGATTTTAGTAAGATTGTCAAGAGTTTGGCCACAATGAAAAGAAATTTAATGATGAAGACTTGACTTTCATTCTTTTGAACTCTCTTCCCGATTCATATCGTGATATTAGGAATGCTATCAAGTGTCGTAGGGATAAGTTGACTATGGCTATCATGATAGATGCTTTGAAGTCTAGAGATTTGGAGGTGAAGAAAGAGTCAAGGGGCATGAGAGATGAGAGTTTGTTCAGTGGTCATCGGGGAAGATATGAGTCCAGAGAGGGTAACTCTAGCTCTAGTCGTAAGAAGAGTAGAGGAAAGTCAAGAGGTAGGTCTAAATCTCGAGATAAGAGTGGTAAAAAGTGCTATAATTGCAATATGCTAGGGCACTATAAGAGAGAATGTCCTAACTCCATGGGGAAACGAAAAGTACAGCAGGGTAGTGATCAAAATCTAGTTGCTGTTGTTGATTCCTTTCATGACTTGCATATCGATATAGTGATTGATGCTGGCTTTTCTAGTGACCAGGGGAGCCTACATGTTATGAATGTGAGCAGTATTGACTTTTACAAGGAGTGCATCCTAGATACAGGTGCCACTGCTCATATGTGTCCGCATAGTTCTTGGTTTTATAACTACAGAGAGGTTGAGCCTAGACAAGTCTATTTGGGAGATGACACTTCACATACTGTGGAGGGGGTAGGAGACATTGCCGTTAGGATGCATGATGGTATAGTCAGACCTCTATTAGGTGTCAGGCATGTTCCCAAGATGGCTAGGAATCTCATTTCGATGACTGTTCTGGAGGAACAAGGCTATAACTTCGGAAATCACAGTGGTACCCTTAAGGTTTCAAAGGGATCTCTTGTAGTTATGAACTGACCAAGAAAAATTGGGTTGTATATCCTTTAAAGTGAAGCCTTAGAGAGTAGAGAGTCAGCTTTGTCTTCAATTGTTGAGGATAAGTCAGACCTTTGGCATAGAAGGATGGGACACATTAGGAATATAGGGTTGAAATCTCTTAGTGAGCAGAAGTTGTTGGGGAAAGTTAGTGCTACACCTTTGAGCTTTTGCAAGACGTGTGTTCTAGGAAAGTCACACAAAGTTAGCTTTGAGATGGTGAGCATTGCACTAAGCGCCCTCTTGATTATATTCATGCTGACTTGTGGGGACCAGAAAAACATCCTACATTTTGGGGGAATAGATTTTTCTATCCATTGTTGATGACCACTCAAGGAAAGTTTGGGTATATCTCCTTAAATCCAAATATGAAACGTTCAGCAAATTCAAGTCCTGGCTTGCATTAGTTGAGAACCAAATTTGTAGAAGTGTGAAAACTCTTAGGATTGACAATGGACTAGAGTTTTGGAACTTTGAATTTGATAAATTATGTAGGGGCAAGGGTATTAGAAGACATAGGACTGTGAGAAGTACCCCACAATAAAATGGGGTGGCTGAAAGGATGAATAGGAGCTTAATAGATAAGGTCAGATGCTTGTTGATCAGCTCAGGGTTGTCTAAAGGCTTTTGGGGTGAAGCCTTGTGTACTGCTGCCTATTTGATAAATAGGTCTCCTTCTAGTGCTGTTAACTTCAAAACTCCAGAAGAATTATGGACCGGTAAGCCTCCAGATCTGTCACATCTTAGAGTGTTTGGTTGTACGGCTTTTGCACACCAAGTTGAAGGCAAGTTGGAGCCTAGGGTTACTAAGTGTGTCATGTTGGGCTATCCTGAGGGAGTGAAGGGTTATATATTGCGGGTTTTATGTGAAAGAGGCATTAAGCTTATATGTAGCAAATATGTGAAGTTTAATGAACTTGAGATGCCTTGCCTCAAGACCCAAGAGAAAGAGGCTGAGAAAGAGGAGTCTTCTTCTGAAAAGAAGATTGAGTTTGAGGTGAAGAAATTGGACATTAATTTAGAGGGTAGGGAAACCCAACCTTAAGTTGAATCTGATTATGAAGCAGTTAATGAACAACCTGAATTTGAGCTTGAATATGAAATTCCTGAAACTGATGTCCCTAGTGAAGAAACATCTGCAGGTATTGATTTGTAGATTATCAATTGGTTAGGGACAGAGAGAAAAGACAAGTGAAGCCAAATTTGAGATACATCTCTGCAAATTTGATCGACTTTGTCTTAGTTTCAGGTGAAGCCATAGAGCCAATTGAGCCCACATCATTCGAAGAGGCTATTAATTGCAAAGACTCTGAAAAGTGGAAGCAGGCTATGAGGAAGAGATCCAGTCTCTGAACAAGAATGAGACTTGGAAGTTGGTTGAAAAACCAAAAAATCAAAAAGTAGTCCAGTGTAAATGGATCTACAAGTTGAAAGAAGGAGTTGAACCTAATGACCCCATGAGATACAAGGCCAGGTTGGTTGCTAAGGGATTTACTCAGAGAGAGGGAATTGATTATAATGAAGTGTTCTCCCCGGTGATCAAGTATAAGATATTAGGTTAGTCTTGGCGTTAGTTGTTCAATTCAGTTGAAAGTTAGAGCAATTAGATGTGAAGAATGCTTTTATTCACAGAGAGTAAGATGAAGTCATTTACATGTCCCAGCCTCAAGGGTTTGAGGTGAAAGGCAAGTATGAACTTGTGTGCTTGCTTAGGAAGTCCTTGTATAGTCTTAAGCAGAGTCCTAGGCAACGGTAAATGAGATTTGATGCTTATGTGCTGAAAATTGGTTTCAAAAGGAGTAATTTGATGCATGTCTTTATTACAATAGCTGCAAACCTGGTTGTGAAATTTATTTGTTATTGTATGTGGATGACATGTTGCTTGCTAGTCCTAGTAAAGCTGAAATCATGAAGATGAAAAACCTTTTGAAATCTGAATTTGACATGAAAGACTTAGGTGAAGCAAGAAAGATTCTTGGCATGGTTATTAAAAGAAATAGGGTGGAAAAACAGATTAAACATTAATCAGGAGCCCTATTTGGAAAAGGTAATAACCAAGTTTGGCATGAAATCTGCTAAGTCTGTCAATATACCACTGGGTGCACACATGACTTTGTCCTCTGCACAATGTCCCAAACTGAGGAAGAAAAATAGGTAATGAGTAAAATTCCTTATGCTAATGCCATTAGTTCTGTGATGTATTCAATGATAACCACTAGACCTGATCTTGCTTATGTGATTAGTTTCCTAAGTAGATTCATGGCTAATCCTAGTAAACCTCATTAGAGTGCTCTTAAATGGCTTTTGAGATACTTGGTTGGGACCGTTAGGAGGGGTTTAGTGTTCAAAAAGGGAAGTGATAATCTTGAGCTTATAGGTTATGTAGATTCTGATTTTCCGGGTGATAAAGATCAGCGGAAATCTACTACTTCCTACTTCTTCTCTTTGGGTGGTAATTGTATCACTTGGAAATCACAGTTGCAATCTATTGTTACACTTTCCAGCACTGAAGCTGAGTATGTTCCACTCACTGAAGCTGTAAAAGAATGCATGTGGTTGAAAGGCCTATTGTGTGAACTTAACTTTTTGCGTGAAACTACTATGATATTTACTAATAGTCAGAGTGCTTTGATGTTGTGTAAAAATCCAGTGTACCATGAGAGGTCTAAGCACATTGAGGTAAAGTATCATTTCATTACAGAGAAGTTAGCTTCAGGTGAATTTAAACTACTCAAAATTGCAACTGATGATAATCCTGTAGATGTTGGAACAAAAGTACTTGAGGTTGGTAAGTTTAACAAGTGTTTATCAATTCTTGGAATTGATAATGGTTAATTGTTTTGCAGGTACTTGGCGGGAGAGAGCGATGATGATTTATTAGGACCACACTGATACCTTTTGGATAGCAGTTGTAATCGGAGAATTCGGCAATGGATTGAAGTGATCCAATGTGAAGATTTGTGAGTGGTGTCTCACTTAATCTCTTGGCCCATTTACTTCTTTGGCCCATTTCAAATGTTACCTTTGGGGCCTTTTAAGACATTGTGTTGTCTTTGTTTTCACTTGGGACTTTGGCAAAAGAGAGAAGGGAAAGGCAGTGAGTTTGGGGCGTTTTCCAGCGAAACCCATGCAATTCCGGCGAGCCTCCAGTTGCCATTCCCCAAGGAGACAGTGCCATGATTCCGATACACAAAGTGTGGTCCGTAATCTGAGCTCAAACACTTACAACAAGAGAAAAAAAACTTTGAAGCAAGCTTGAGTTTTTCCTACCACTTTGGGAGATTATTTATAGCTTTGTTCTTCATAATATCTTGGAATAGGCATTGTAATCTCAACAGTTAACAACTCAAAAAATTAGCCACATCTTGTAGCATGTTGATTAAGTATGTTGCTTCTATAGTTTAGTGCAAAAGAAGCTGTACAACACCAGCTTGATGCACTGATTTTAGTGATTGACCTCAACCAAATTACAGGATTGAGGTCATGTATAGGGTGTTTTATGATCTCCACAGGGCTGCCATGTGTTTGTTTGACACTTAATATGATAATATTCATCTATCCATATTGCTATCACATTGAAACAGAGTCTCAACAGTTTGCTGGATTTGATCCTTTTGAATGATCTATAATGCAGTAAAGTCTAATGTGTAAAAAAAAAGAAAAAAAAGAAAAAAAGCATGAAATCATTGACAACAAAGGAAATAGTCTGTCAATGGCAGCTCAAAATAGATTTGTTAGGGAGAAAGGGAGAAATGAATTGACAGAGTAAAGCATCAAATCAATAAATTTGGGCATCATCCGTCTTCAGTAATACAAACATAACCCATTTACCAGTTGAAAATGTTAACAGTTTTATCTCAAGTTAGTCTAAGAATTCACTTCCAATAACTGGGCACGAATTAGACGTGCACTTAATTTTCACTTATACAACAGTGCAACATAGACAAATGCAAAACAATACTGTTATTATGCATTTTAATGAGTAGACAAACTTCAGTTGGAGACTTTAACCAAAAACAACCTACATTCTGTCAATTTATAAACTCAAATAACAACAAATGTCATACAAGAATTTGGGCATTGTAAAACCCATAAAATTTGAGAAAAAAAGACAGTTATATCAACTCAGTAGGTATTCCGATGAATTTGGCCCCTGTAATATAGTTACATCAACTCAGTAGGTATTCCGATGAATTTGGCCCTTGTAAAACCCCTAAAATTTGAGGAAAAAATTGAGATTTTAACAAAAGGGGGCAGGGATAGAACAATTACCTCGACCTGAGATAAGTTGGGTTCGTCTAACGTTCTTCTTACGCCCAAATCAAGCTCCTTGACTTCAATAGATTTACAGTCGCCCCAGCCGTCGCTCGAACTTCACTGGAATCAAGGTATGCCGGTGGTGAGAGAGCCTTCTTCTCCATTTGATGCTCACCTCGCACGCGTCTTCTCTGTTTCACACCTAGCTTGCGTTTTGTTGAGGGCTGCTTTGTGCAAGACCGGATTATAGGGTTTTCAATTTCCTAGACTGAAGGAGTTTTTGTGCAGGGATGCTTATCCGATTTCGAAATGCACACTGACGAGACTCGACGGTTGCGTACGCGGGAAATAGAATTATTTATTGTGCTGTTTAGAATGGGTAGGGGTATTCCCAGGCATCAATTTCTAAAACTAGGGGTGTTTTTGTCTGTTCATGAGTTAATATTTGCTACAGTTGGACTTTTTAAAAAAAGAGTGAGTTTTTTGGCTTTTGCTACATGTAATTTGACATTTGTGCAATTTTCTCTTAATAAAATAAGTGCAACTTATTAAAACATAATTATTCAATCAGCAACTTTGCGCCTGAGAATAGAAGCTTCCATTCAAACAAATTAACAAATTTGGCTCCAATGCTTATTTTCTGTATTTTATTTTCCTATAAATTTTGCAACTTGTATAGCCTAGACCTTCCCAATGTAAGTATATATAGGTGTTGTACTCAGTAAATGAAATGAAATTCGTATTCCAGAAATTTGATTTGGTATTAGAGCTTCACAGCCAATGCAAACTTCACAACCCAGAACTTTGCCAATACGGATCCTCCATTTACAATCAGTCTTCAAACACCAGCAATGATGAATCTTAAACAAACACTTCCTATATATCAAGCTCTTTCCTGCTATAAAAGCCTGAAAACCTCACCGAGGCTTATATGGTGTTTTGCCCCAAGAAAAAAAAAGGAAAAATAAAAAACATTTCATTTTTCAAAACAAACCACTTTTTTGCAGTTTGATTCGGTTTTAAATCGCTGTTTATATAATCAAAACTTCACTATATTTGTTGTTCTGACCCATCTCTCAAATCCTTTTGACGAGACATCATGGCCTAATACAGTAACATTTGTTACCATAAACTATCCTTTTTCCTAATTAAGCACGAGGTTCGTTTCTTCAAAAGTTACTCCTTTCAAGCAAACAAATGTTCAAAATCCAAATAAACATACATATTTCCAGAGAATATAGACTAGATGGATCCAAGAGGCACTTTCCTGTTGCTAAAACAAGTTGGATTGATTATGATAAAGACATACAGAACGTTAGAAAGAAGAAACGAAGAAAATTCCTCATCAGTCAATGCCCTTGTGGTGCAGACATAGTCAGCTTTTGGTGACTCGCGTAGCTTTTGGTCTAATAATTTTTTAGTGAAAAGGAACATGTATCATTGGTTGAAACCAAAAATGAGCTGTAAAACATATTACTTCTATCTCACAAAGACAGGACGATAGGTAATTTTATGTAGATTAAGAAATGGCAGGTGCTTTTGTTGGAACATTAATTTTATACGTGTTCTTCCAATTTTAACCTTTATACCTACTTAAGGATGTGTGAATACTTACCAATATAAATTCATTAAGAAGGAATTTGGATGGCTATGTACAGTGTGAATGGCCTTAAATTATAGGAATTGAAATTAATAGAATGCTTTTCCCTAAAATTTGTGTGAACCAAGATAGATTAAATTTATTAATTAAATAGGGGCAAATATGGAAACCAAAAATTAAATACACGCTTGATATAGCAATTAGACTATCTTTTTGGGACGACTTAAAATAGAATACCAGACTATCTTTTTTGGACAGAGATAGTAATATTTTATGAACTAACAAAATGTGAAGGCATCTAGACTTTTGCTCGGCATATATTCATAGAGTAAGATATTTTCATTCTCCTTTATATATGTACTAGCCCAAAAGGCAAACCAGGTTTCGATGTTGAAGCTTGGTAATCAATACAACTTCATTTTGAGATTCATCAATGCCTTGAACAGAACAGCTTAGCAATGTTTTCACTGCGATTTCTTGACCTCCAAGAAATGTTCCCTTCAAGAGCTTTGAACAAGAATAAATAAACAATGACAAACTTGATGGTAAAGGTGAAAAGAGTAAAAACTATGGAGAAATCCTACGTAAAACCTTGTAGACTGGACCAAACCTGCCGCGTCCAAGTTTATTTACATCTAAGAAGTTCTTTGTAGCAGCTAATATACTTTCCCAACTGCAAAAAGGAAAACCAATGCCACTGTTGTTTTCTCCCTCGACCTTATTCAAGAATGTCAAAGTTCCATTTTGCAATTTTACCGATGGTACATCCACTGCTTTCGTAGTTTGTAATGCCCGTTTGTGACGTGTCCATATAGAAACCATGGCGAGTAGGACCATAACAACAACAACTGAGCCCACCACAGTACCTATTACAACCCCTTTAGCCTTACCATGTTTGGTAGCATTACTCTTCTTAGTGCTTGAGGCTGGTAATTCTCCCGCTGCCATTAGTTTCCAAGAGTTGCTGTAAATTAAGTAATTCCCCATTCCAAACCAAGCATTCGATGCTATTGAAAGAATAAGCTATACATGAGCAATTATTCAAGCAGACATATTCACATTCTTCAGCACTCTCTACGGTCACCGATAGAGAATTCCAGATAAGCTGACCTGATTCTTTGCATAAAACATGTATTTTCTCCCTGCTCAAGTACTACCATTACCACACTGCAGTGAGTCATTATCGATCTCTCTCACACAGCCATCTGAAAAATCCTGCAAATTCCAATCACTATCCGACTTGGGCCTAAATGCAGGCAAACAGAAACAGTTGAGGAGTAAATTTTGATTGCAGATACCATATGCCCTACATTAAGCATACAACTCATATTGATGCCTAGGTTAAGACCAAAACAAATTCTACTACTTGTTAAGTACGACCATGATGTCTGCTTAAACTAGCCGGAAACATCCATCACCAAACGTGATTTAATTGAACGATTGTAAAGCGAATACGTAAAGTAGCTCTCATTATCATTATCTATATAACTAAAATTGTAGATATAATTCAGCCTTGTTCCTAGAACCAACCTGAAAATACATCCATTCCAACTTCCACCAGTCCAGTACTGTTCAGTTTTATTCCATCTTATAATGTATTGCTTCTGATTCAAAGGAGAAAAGCCCTAGTTAAGCAGAAGTGAGAATCTGCTTTCTTTTTGTACATTTGTCATAGCCAAGTTTTCGACCAGGCAAAAATGTATCTGTTAGGTTATCAAAACTTTGCCAGATTACTTGTTTTGACTCATCTAGCAAGAATAAATTCCCATCATCACCTAAAATTGCCACTACAGTATTAGAGGCTGTGGAAGTTATATTTGTGCACGAGAAGATATACTGGGAATCATTTAAAAGCACCAAATTTCCGTCTAAAATTTGTAGTTCTACAGGTTTCCAGTATGTAATAGGCGTCTCTCTACTTGCTACCGATACTATGGTCCTTGTACACATTTTTGTACTAGATTCCCAGATATGAATACTTGAGCGTTTCAAAAAATCCCATTTCAAGGATGTTACCAGCAAGACAATTCCCTGTCTTCCCATAAGTGGTTTTGACATGCCCCACCCCAAGTAGCACTAGTGGACACAATGAGTGTTGTGCGCCAACAGTAAATACCAACTAGAGGTTAGACCTACCATCAAGGCAGGTGTTTTTGGTGATCATGTATGAAATGCACTTTTTTCTCTATAGCCCGCTGGTTGAACTGAAAAAACCATTAATTAATAGGATGAAGTATAAGAGGTTAAAAACTTTTTTCAAACCTAAGCCAGTTAAAGTAAAGTTTGGGCTTTAAAAAACATGAAGATCGAAGCCTGACTAAAAGATAAAGCCAAATTTTTCCTATTGCATTTTTTTTTTTTTTTGATACATGGGGGAGGAAAATTTGGAGAGGGATGTGTGGTTTGAACTCAGAACCTCTAACCCATAATCTAAACATCCTAACCATTGAACTACAATTTCTAACCACCTGCCTATTTCATTATTGATTATTGGTAAAACATGTAGTTGGACCGGGAATAGGTCAACACGGGGGGCCTCTTTTTCTGTTTTTATATTATTCCTCTAAAAAGACATTTTAATTTTTTTGAGAAAGACAACCAACCGTTCTAAGTTGACTCTTACAAACCAATAGTATTTTTTTTTTGGCAACCAACCAATAGGAAATTAGTGATGTGGAATTTTCTAGCTAACAACGTGTAATTATAAGAGGTTAAAAACTTTTACCAAGCCTATGCCAATTGAAGTAAACTTTTGGCTTAGAAAGGCATGAAGATTGAAGAATGACTAATAAAAGGTAAAGCCAAAATTTTTCTATTGCATTATTGATTATTGGAAAAAAACTTGCAGTAGGACCCAGAGTACTGAACACTTGGTGCTCCTGACCAATTAAAAAGGGAAAATTATGCCAATTACTGCTAAATCTTTGGTCTTTTGAAAAATACGTCCAAAAATCCCAAGGAAGGTGAATGCCGTAAAAGTACGGCGGTTTAGGTCAACTAGTAGTCCCTAGTGATAATGGGCAGTGTGTTGCTTGTTGGGGTTTCTCAATGCTTAGGTCCATTTTTTTTTTATCATTATTATTATTATTGTTGTTGTTATTGTTGTTTTTCACTTAACATTCTTTTAATATATTTAATTTCTAAAATCCCACTAAGTTAAAAAAAAAATATCACACATTAATTAAAAAAGTCATTAGGAAACTTTTTAAAACAAAAAGTTACACTCAATGTGAGTTTTGTATAGTATATGAATTTTTAATTGAAAAAGCTACATATAATGTGGCTTTTTGCAACAGACTCGACGTCACATGTGAAATAATCATTTTGCGATTTTTTAAAACAAAAAGTTACACGACATGTGATTTTAGGTAAATGTAGGATTTTAATTTCTATGTGACTTTTTAACTGGAAAAGTTACATGTAATATGACTTTTTACAACAGACTATAAATAACATATGGAGTGAATGTGAAACAATCATTATGCAATTTTTTGAAACAAAATTTACGTGAAGTAAAATTTTTATGTAAATGTAGGATTTTTAATCTCAATGCAACTTTTTAATTGAAAAAGTTATATGTAATGTGACTTTTTACAACCGACTCTAGATCACATATGGAGTGAATTTGTGACTTTTTAAAATAAAAAGTTACACGAAATGGAAATTTTTGTGTAAATCTATAATTTTAATTTGCACTCGACTTTTTAAATGAAAAAGTTACAAGGAACGTGACATTTTATAATTGACTCTTAGTCACGTATGTAGTAAATGTCAAATAACCATTATGCGACTATATTTATGTCTTAGTTAAAAAAAATTGTGAAAATTTTTAATCATTAATTATTTTCTGAAAAGAGAAAAAAGGAAATGCTAATGAAATGGGCCACATCATTTAGGAAAGTGTGAGCATATGTGTTGCAATCTCCAATACTATGGCCGTATTTTAGCGCTTTTTACTGCAAATCTTCGAGTAAATTTCTTTTGAGAGTAATTTTCAAATTCAAATGCAGTTTTAGGGTGTTTTTCTAAATAGCCCAATCAAAAACTCATAAGTGGGATTCAGGGCTCAAATTATATAATAACTTAGAACCCTTGAATGCACATGCAGATTCCTGATTAGCTAGAAGTATTGAGTTTAGTACTTATAGAGTATCAGAATTTTTTTCTTACCTGGAATAGGTCAACACATGTGCTTCTTTTTCTGTTTTTAGATTATTATTATTATTACTCTAGAAAGACATTTTAATTGTTTTCAAAAAAAAAAAAAGACATTTTAATTTTTTTTTAAGGAGGAGTAAACCAACTGTTCTGAGTAAACCCTCACAAATCATTGGTATTTTTTTTTTTGGCAACCAACTTATAAGAAATTAGTAATATGGAATTTTCTAGCTAAGAACATGTAATTATAAACTAGTCTTTTACCCTTGCGATGGACAAGAAAAAACAACATATAAAATACTCTAACTAGTAGTAAGTTGAACAATGAAAACCTGTCACATGAAAACCTGTCAAAACTAAATATAATAAAGAAAGAATATAATGGTTGTTATCATACCCGTGTATTGTACGACATCTTTTTAAATATTTGATAATGATTTTCATAAAAATTACTAAAATTTTAAAGTTCATGTCCAAAAAAAAAGAGAGAGAAGAAGAAGATGAAAAAAAAAAAAGGTTTCTAAATTTAAGAAATTTAGAGGGTTAAAAAAATTGAAGATTTGATTCAACTAGACATTTAAATCTGACAACTACTGAGAAGAGATTGAAGAAAGTTTCTAAATCTTATAATTGATTAATTATAATTAAGGCATCCAGTAATGGAAGATTCCATAGAAGGAATATATCTTATCTACTTCAATAACCAATCTATATCTAAATTAATTCTCCAAAAAAAAAAAAAGGGTAAAGAGTTTGACCACAAGTTTCACCATAGAAAATGGGAAGGAAAATTGAGGTACAAAAGATGTCCAAGTGTCCGATTTGTGTAAAAGATGTTCTGCATACAATATTTTGTTAATAAAGCAACGTTTTGCTTGCTTTAAACTCAAACAGATAATAGCAGTTTAGAGAAGAAAACAATGTTTTAGAACAAATAAATGGATTTTGTGTATGTATGTAAAACTGTAAAGGTCCTTACAAATTGCCAAGTTGGTGATCAACGCGTCTTCAATTTCTCGGCACAGAAAATTTCTCAATTTAAAATTTTTAAAAAATTGTCAATTTTGAGTTCAATATGCGTCACCGTCACAGTCCCACCTTGCTAAATTTACAAACATATTTTGACAAATTCAATGACTTCAAACCCCCACCTGTGCCTTTTCCCTTTCTTCTTTAAGCCCCATCTACAAAATATTTTTGTTTTAAAGTAGAAATTGATTTTTTGATAATAAATAGTTGAAATCTGTATGTATAAATGAGTTCTGTCAAATATTTGAATATAATTAGTTCGATCAAATTTGAATATTTAATAAAATTAGCTTTATATCAAAACTTAACTAAAAGAAAGATCAGTCAATCAATCATTTATCCCGTAATGTAGTTGAATATTTAATAAAATTAGCTTTATATTAAAACTTAACTAAAAGAAAGATCGGTTAGTCAATCATTTATCCCGTAATGTAGCCAAATGAGTAGGTATGACTCTTTCCAAGTCACTTAACATTTTTAAAGCAGTCGCCTCCATGTCTTTTCAATTTTCAAATACATAAATTTATTTAATGAAAAAAGCAACGTTACGTTCCCTCTAACCTTTTTTACTCTTTTTAATTAACTTTTTCTATCCCGTGTTCTGCATTCATTTGCGCCTTTCCCTATCTTCCATATATTTTTTGTTCGAGGGAAAGGGAAGTTTCCCAGTTGGTCAAATTTGTTGTACCGATATTTGTATCAATTGCCGTTTACCTTAACTAGAATTTGACAAGTTTTTTTCCTCCAACGTACTGATATCATTGTATATATGCTATAATTTTAAGTGCGGTACATATATTGGTATAGAAGTCTTTTCTACCAAGATTTAATATTTCTAATAAATTGGAATATTTGAATATATACACACACATATATGTCGGTGGTTTTGAGCTTTCTGGAATTTACTTGGCATGTGTATTTTGTTAGGGCCAAATTTTAGGCACAAAGCATTACATATGTTTTATTATTATTATTATTATTATTATTATTATTATTATTTTAAGTACTCGTGGATTATTGTTAATTTATAAATTTATAAACACGCCGGGTCACTAGGTCACCAATTTAACCACGACGCTCTTCCGATCTACCATCTTTCATTTGAACATTCCCAGTCTTTCACGTATTTTGTTTTGGTTAATTTCACATTTCATCTACAACGTTTGCAGCTAGTATCGCCTCATTCCCCAACCCTTTTTTTTGACCTGTTGGGTCCGCAGCCTTTTACTAACTTGCACGATTTGTCCTTTTTGATAGTTTCAGTCAATTTTTTTCATTTTTTCGCTACAATTATGTCTCTTATATTTTTAAATTAAAAAATAGAAATTTTAAAAACAAAAAATTAAAATAAAAAAGAAAACCGGAGGGGGGGACTCCCTGTGCTACCGGAAATGGCAGCACAAGGGGGGAGTTTCCCTCATTTTTGACTGTCGGAAATAATTTTTTATATATATTTTTTGTTTTTGAGCTTTTTATTTTTTAATTTAAAAATATAAGGGACATAATAATAATTTGACTAGAGACTTAAAGGAAAAATTGATGGAAACCGTCAAGAAGGACCAACCATGCGAGTTATTGAAAGATTAGAGACTCAGTGGGTAGAAAAAATAGTTAGGGACCCGGGCGATACTAAATGTAAATGTTGGAGATGAAATATGAAATTAACCCATCTTGTTTTAAACTTAAAAAGTGGACCAAGAGGGGTTATTTTGGGTGATAAAGAGAACCTTTTAACCCGTATAAATTCTGACTTGAGTCAATATTCCTTTCTGGGATCCTTAATTTTTACTCAATAATAACTACATGAAAGGTTGAGGGAGTTTGTCTTTCCACTCCACGCCATGTACGGATTCTATAAAAAATGTCATACATCACTATTCGTGTTTAATGTCAGTTTAAATGGAGTAGCATACAAATGTTATTCATCATTAATTAACAAGTGAAACAATGAGTTATATTTCAATGAATACTACATTCAGGATGGATATCTCCATTTCTAGAGCTTTTGTTCCCCTTTTGTCAAGTACAGCTATCTACTTTTAAGTATTTATGCAAAATCCAAATGAGCGTGTAGATTTCCAGAGAACGTTCAATACTATACCCATTAATGGATTCTTTCTTAAACAAGTTGACGCAAATTCCTCATGAATCATCTCCCATGCGGCACAGACATTGTCAATTCGTTCGAAACTAACTCAAGGTTCTGAGAGGATGTACCACAAACATATCTTCTCATTCCAAAAGCTGGTTGTTTAGGAACAGAAGGAACAGCATTTTCACCACTAAGCATGTACACTATATTTGACATGGTGGGACGGTCATTGGGATCTTCTTCGACACACAACAACCCAATATTTATGCATTTTATGACTTCGGCTTCCTTACCAGAATTGAGCAATATTGGATCCACTACATCCAATGCCTTGTTTTCATTCCATAATCTCCACACCTACAAGAATAACTTCATATCCTTTATACACCAGAGTGAGCAAAACACAGTTGCAGGCAAGTAAATGGAGGAATTCAGCCACTTACATATGCTAAGAGATTCAAGTCTTCTGTGGGCTCAGAAGATCCTGTGTTTCTCTTTCCACTGATAATCTCGGCACAACAACCCCAAAACTGAATACATCAGATTTTATCGAGAATAGCCCATGTGATGCATATTCCGGAGACATATAACCACTGGATCGAGACAACTAGTTGTTAGAAGTACAGAATAGATGAGACAGCGGCTGAGCAGCATATTTTGGATGTTTTTTGAGTTTCACTTATTTATTTATGTTAGTAAAAGTTTTGTTTGGCGTCTCATGCTTCCAATGATAAGTTGCAATCAAATCATGAATTTAAATGGAAACTTACTAGGTTCCGACAACTCTTTTGGTTCTTGCTTCTGTTCCTTTCCCTTCAACAATTCTTGCCAACCCAAAATCAGAAATTTTGGGGTTCATCTCATCATCTAAAAGAACATTGCTTGTTTTCAAATCTCTGTGAATGATCCTTAACCTTGAATCATGATGAAGATAAAGAACTCCTCGTGCTATCCCCAAGATGATGTCGAAGCGCTTCCTCCAGTCTAGTAACTTGCATAGTCTTTGATCTAATGATATTTTTGGAAAAAGAATATGTATCATTGATTGAGATCATAAGTTAATTTATGAAACATAACATCTTATGAATTTGATTACCAAATATGAAGGCATCCAAACTCTTGTTGGGCATGAATTCATAAAGCAAGATCTTCTCATCATCGTTTGTGCAGTACCCCAAAAGTCGAACCAAGTTTCGATGTTGAAGTTTTGCAATCAACTCAACTTCATTCTGAAATTCAGTAACACCTTGCGCAGAACAACTTGACAATCTTTTCACTGCAATTTCTTGACCACCTGGAAATGTTCCCTGCAAGAGTTTTGAACGATAATCAATACAAAATCACAGACATGATTGCAATAATAAGTTATGAAGAAACACATGGTAGACCTTGTAAACAAAACCAAATCCCCCTCCTCCAAGTTTATGTACATTTGAGAAGTTTTCTGTAGCAGCTAAAATACTTGCCCAACTGCAGGATGGAACTCCAGCACCCTTCTTGTTTTCTGCCCTTATCTTATCAAAGAATGTCCTTGTTTCATTTTGCCAGTCGTCATCGTAACGAGATTCTACCAATGAGCCCCCTACTACTGGAGTTTGATTTGCACGCCTGTGACGCATCCTTCTCCTAACAATGGCCAACAGGAACATAACAACAGCAATAGAGCCCAAAACACCACCTATTATAACCCCTTTACTCGTACCCTTACCCTGTTTGGTGCTCGAAACCTGAGGTGCAGACGCGGAAAGTCGAACATGGACGGTTCTCCCTTCCGAGAGTTGTTGCAAATTAAGTATTTCCCCATTCCAAACCAAGCATTCATTGCCATAGTAAGAATACGCTGTACAAGAGCAATTATTCAAGCAGACAGATTCACACTCTCCCACGCTTCCTGCTGTCACTGATTGAGAATCATCAGGTAAGCTAACTCGGTTATTTGGAAAAAACTTGTCTTTTTCCTTCGTAGATGCACTGCCATTGCCACACGGCTGCAAGTTGATCTCTCTTACACAGCCTCCTGAAAAATCCTTCAATCTCCACTCAGTATCCGACCTGTTCTTGAATCCAGGCAAACAAGAACAGACGGAAAATGAATTCTGATTAAAGATGCCAAACGCCCCACAATAAGCATATACTTCACGTTGCTGCTCAGGTAAAGTCCAGAACCTTTCCCATTCCTTTCTATCCTCTGACCATGTCGTCTGATTTACCATCCCATAAACCTCCAACTCCGATCTAGATAAATGAATAGTAGGATCATAAAGCTTATACAGGAGATAACTCTCGTTAAGATTATCGACAAAAGTAAAATTATAGAACCTAATTTCAGGAATTGAATTGAAAGTTCGCCCATTCCAAGCTCCACTAGTCGAGTACTGTTTAGTTCTATTCCATTTTAGAACATACTGACTCCCATTTGGATCAAATTCAACAGAGAAAGGTCCAGGTGCAGGATCTTCGGAGTTTTTCCAAGAAACGAGAAGTTGCTTATTTTTGGTACCTTTCTTAATGCCAAGTTTGGCACCAGGCAACCACGTGTTTGTTGGATGATCAAAACTTTGCCATATTACTTGTTTTGACCCATCTCTCAAAACTAAATTCCCGTCATCACCTAGAACTGCCACTACAGAATCAGAGGATATGGAAGTACTGACATTCGTAGACCAAATTATCTTGGAGTCATTCACAAGCACCAAATTTCCGTCTAAAATTTTCAGTTCAGCATAACTCAAGTCTGAAATGGGTGTCTCTCTATTTGCTACCCAAGCTTTGGTCCTTGTACTTACTCTGTACCAGATTCCTACATAGTACTTAGAATAGAACGTTTTGAAGAATCCCAGTTCAAAGACTTTAGCAGCCGACACGATTGTCTGGTTTCCCGTAAGAGATTGGTTTGAAGTGATGCTGTCAGCCCCTTTCGAAGGATAGGTGCTTATCGAGAAGCAGAGGAAAGTGAAAACAGGGAGAATGAAACTACGTGGGTTTCTCGTGATCATGGCTTCAGAGGTGTTCGGAAACGTGGGGTGTGAAATGCAAGAAATCTGTTTCTTGGTTTGGAGATGTTATTAAAATCTGACTAGTGACCTGTAAATCTTTGGCACTTGAACTGTTCCAAGTTTCGACATTGACCTGTTTAAATATATAGCCAGCGGGTCAAGATAACTAGATGTTATAGCATAGAGTGCAGAACTGTTGAGGAGAAAATCTAGTATTTTTTTTGAGTTTCACTTTCTTGGAAAATGGAAAGCAGAAAAAGTGTAAAGTAGCATTAGATAATTGGATTCAATGTCTAATGCTTTCAAAAGTCTCATAGTAATCATATTAATTCGAATTGAAACTTACTAGGTTTCCATGACTTTATTGGTGCTTGCTCCTATTCCTTTGCCCTCAACAATTCTTGTCAAGCCAAAGTCAAAAATTTTGGGGTTCATCTCATCGTATAATGCCTTGCATGGAACAACTTCACAACATTTTCACTGCAATTTCTTTACCTCGGGGAAATGTTCCATGCAAAGTTATGAACTAGAATCAGCACAAAATTGTAAACTTGATTGCAAGGGTAAAAATTTTTTTGCAAAAATACATTGTAAAACCTTGTAAACCGAACAAAATTCCACTTGTTCGTGCTATCAAACCACGATGTCTGCTTAATCTGCCGGGTAAAATCCATCACCTATTTTGAGATAATACTCGGGTTGTAAAATGAATACATGAAGTAACTCTAGTTGGCATTTCAACGTAACTAAAATTATACATAAAATTCAGCCTCATTTCAGGCACTAAACTGAAAAAATGCCCATTCCAACTTCCACAAGTCTAGTATTGTTCAGTTCTATTCCATCTTTTATTATGGCATCTAATAATTCACTTCAAGCTATTAGTGTATGGTTGAATAGTAAAAAATATTCTTGTTGGAGTCATGTTATGAAAAATTTTCTTGAAGGGAAGAAATTCCGGGGCTATGTTAGTGGAACAGTTAATAAACCGGCAATCATTGATAATGATTATGCAACAAAGTTAGATAACTAGGTTTCCAATAATTTGAAAATTCTTACTAGGATAAATAATTCTATTGAGCATAATATTGGTACACAATTGGCAAAGTATGAAACTACAAAAAAAGGTTTGGAATTATTTGGAAAAGTTGTGTGTATCTTATCGTCCCAATGTGTATACAACAGCTGCTTTAACTGTCGGTTCATCCATACTTGGTCCACTTCCTTCATCTGATCTTAAGATGGCTGATCTTAGTGAGTAGCTTTAAAAGTTCTTAGCCACTTAGTCACATGCTATGTCAGCTTCCATCTATGTAGGTCTGTCCTCTCAAAACTTACCAGGTAACATTTCTACATGGATATTTGACTCAGGTGCTTCACGATATATGTCCTCTAATTTTAAATTTCTTGCTTCTATGCTTCTTCACCATCATTCTACATCTATTATAACTGCTGGTGGTACCCTCTTACCATTAGCGAGTGTTGGGTCTGTACAAAATATCAAATTTATCTATTTCAGATGTTTTATGGCTTCCTAACCTTACTGTAAATCTGGTCTCTATTGGTCAATTGTGTGATTCTGGATATCTAGTTCATTTTTCTCCCACTGCTTGCTATGTGCAGAATCCACAGTCTCAGAAGCTAATTGGGATAGGTCATAGATATAGAAGGGCACTTTATGTCTTGGATAATATGAGATTGGCGCATATTGCCGCCTCTTATGTTTATTTATCTTAATTTCATTTAAATTCTTCTTCTAGCTTTTACTTATGTCACTCTCGACTTGGACATGCATTTGCTAGTTGTTTAAAATTTTTAGTTTCCAAAAGTCATTTAGGAGATATGCAAACACATGACATTTTTGATTGTAGTGGTTGCAAACTTGTTAAATTTTCTGCTCTGCCTTTTACTCATAGTATTTCTCATTCTGCTGCACAATTTGACCTTATTCATTTAGGTGTGTGGGGTCCTGCTCCTAGGCCTAGGGGTTGGGTTGGGAGGGTCGGGTTTGACCCGGGCCCGAAAACCAAGCCGATTGGATTTCGGGTTGGGAGTTTTCAAACCGAGCCTGACCTGGCACGATTGAAAACCAGACTCAAACCGACCCGCTTTAGGTCGGGTTGGCGTTTTGGGTCTTTTATTATTATTATTATTATTATTATTCTTTTCATTTAGCCCAACTCAAAACTTCAAAAGGAAAGCGCAGCCCAAAACCTTAAACCTAATACATATTGTAATGCGTTAGTCATCAATTGAAATTGGCAAATTTCTTTAAGAGGACAATAGTATTGGCAGACCGGCAGCAGACGGGACAGAGTACGGCAACAGCAATAAATGAGATTGGAAAATTTCTTTAAGAAGACGGCAGCAACGGCAGACTGGCATTAGATGTGGTAGAGCGTAACAGTTGTAGGTGTGGCCGAGTAGCAATAGGAGTAGAGCAACAACAGCGTCATTGGAGGGAGTCAAGCACTAGCGGCGTACAAAGTAGCAGCGGAATGAAGCAAAATAAACCTTCAAATTTGAGTGGATTGATTCTAAATTGTAACTTTGTAAGGAAGATGAATAAAGTGGTATTTTGATAAGCCTGGACTCCAGATCTGGAGAAACACGTTTTCAAGAAGAACATTTTTGCCTAGAAAATGTTACTTTTAACGACGAGCATTTTTTCCTAGAAACTTTTCTAGACCCTCTTTTAACCGCCAAAATGACCATTTTACGATCAAAGTATTGTTGTTAAATGTGATTTTTTTGTAGTGCCCGGTTCAGTTCAAATCAGGTTTGACCAGTTTGGACGACCAAACCCATAGACCGAACTGAACCGAACCGGCTCGTTTCGGCCATCTAGAAGCGGCAGACCAACCCGATTTGCCCAAAAACCAAACTGAACTGGCCCAAAGCGGCTCGAGTCAGTTCGGTTAACTGCTTTGCTGGTTTCAACGCCCACACCTACCTGCTCCTATTTCCACTAAAGGAGGATCTAAATATTATGTTTCATTAATGATGATTATACATGTTATTGTTGGGCTTATCTTATGAAGATGTGTTCTGACTTTCTATCTATTTATCTTCCTTTTAGAGCACTTATTAAAATCCAACATAATACAATAATTAAGTGTTTTAAATGTGATATGGGTGGGGATACACATCCACTGAATTTTCTGAGCTACTTGCTTCCGATGGCACTATTCACCAATCCTCTTGTACAGATACTCCACAATAGAATGGTGTTGTTGAACGCAAACATAATATATAATTGAAATAGCCCATTCCCTTTTTTTATCTGCTAAAGCCCCTAATGTATTTGGGAGAAGCTGTTCTCATAGCTGTTTATTTGATTAACAGAATACCAACCTCTCATCCTTCTGGTCGGTCACCGTTTGAAGCTTTATTTAACTCTTTCCCTGATTATTCAGTCTTCAAAGTCTTTGGGTGTACTTGTTTTATTCTTCCTCCAACAGTTTAGTGTAGTAAATTAACATCATCTTCCGCTATATGCGTTTTCTTAGGATATGGAGAAGGTAGGAAAGTTTACCGTTGTTTTGATCTTATGATCAGTGAGAAGTTATATGTTTCTCGACATGTTGTGTTTCTTGAGCATATTCTATTCTTATATATTAGTGATAGCACTTTTACACTGAACGAATCCGATCTTGTTCAACTTGACCGTTTTTCTAGTGATAGTTTGTTGCATATGCTAAAAGGATATAATTATTTATCTAGCTTATTTTGATTTATTGTTATTTTGGATTAGGGTTTATTTAATTTAATTGGGTTTTTTTTAATTATTACTTGTAGGTTACTTGTTCTAGTAGAGTTTTTCTTAATTATCCTAAAATTAGGTTATTTTGAACCCTATAAATATTGGGCTTATTTCATTGTATCGATCAATCCAATTTTTATAAATAAACCTTCTTTCAAGAGTCGTTTTGAATTTTCTTAAGAACTTGTGAGTACTTATCATAACAACTTATGGGTTGTTAGAGTTTTCAAGCTTATCCCCTTTTGTTCAGCATCAATCTTGGTATCACAGACAGGTTGATTCCTTTGACCTAATTTGTGTTACGTGTATTTAGCGAAGAAACATTACCTTCTAAGTATACAGTCAATCAAGTTTGGTCTTTCAATAAGCCACGATGGTTCTCCAACTGTTCACGCCTACACTATTCACATGAGTCACTGTTCACGCAAGATGGTATTTACAGAATTTACTGTTCATCTGGTAGAAATATTGCAACAGTGCAGATCTAATTTTTCAGAAATTACAAGCTCTAGCATTTTTCCCAACATATTGCTGCTCTTATTTCTATTGCTATGGACTACAGCTGCTGGCCAAATATTTTGAAACTATTTACTGCTTCTTCTGTTGCCCTTGAGGTACAATTTTGGATCTTAATTGAATTCCATTCTTTTATTTACCATGTTGCCTAGTTATCATCTAATTATTTAAAAATAAAAAAACATTTTTGCTTTTACTATTTTTTTCTAAAAGTTAGAAAGTTATAACTTTATTTATTTAATATAATTTTTGTTTGTCTTAGCAATTCACTTTCTTTTTGTTATCATAGATAATTCATTCTATCATTCATGCTCCAAATCCATTAGTTATTCACTGCCCACTGATAATCGTACTTTCCCTAACTAATACAATTGTTTCTATCCTACAAATTGTGATACCCAAGGCATTGTTCATATTCTACAAACTGTGATACTTAAGGCACTATAGTTGAACCCCCCATATTTTGATAGATCTAACCCTAAAGAGGTTCTTGTTTGGATACATGGGCTGTAAAATCTCTTTAACTCACATCACATAAGTGGCCCTCATTGCATCAATCTTGCAAGTTTAACACTTGTTGAGACTGTCAGGCATGATTAAAGAATAATTAGGCAAAACATTGAAGTGTTAGAACAATGTCATATTACTTCATGGGATGAGATGAAACGACTTTGAAGCAATAAATATATCCCTGCCTATTATCAAACTGAGTTGTTAAACCAATTCTTTTTGCATTTAGGCAAGGATCATCCACTGTTCATGAATATTTTACTCACTTCAACTAATCAGTTAGGAGTTGTGGTATGTATGAAGCTGCAAATGTCGTTGCTTCTAGATTTATAGGTGGATTGGATCCTAATAAAAAGTTGTTTTATACTCCCATCTCAATTATTACAAGCAACCTACGATTATACTTTGAGCTTTGAAAGAATCACAAAATTGCTTCAAGAGAATTATACATTTAAATTGAATATTGTTAACCCTATAGATCCTTCTAACAGTGAGGATGAAATGCTTGAGCCCATAGAGTACTCTGACAACGAGAATGCAAGTTTTGAGTCTTATTTTGAGTCTCCTCTCATGACCTTACCTTCCATAGGTATAAATGCAACATATACAATTATGAGAACTAAAACTGGATTCAAGTCCACCATTCTTTTAGTCAACTTCAAGCATACCTTTCATGTGGAGTTACCTCATGTGTCTAATACTGCACTAGTTGCCACTTTCTATTTCAAAGCATTTGTTTGACTGCATTCATTTCCTATTGATATTAAACTTTTGCCTACTAACTTTCTAGATATTATTCCAAGCCAACCAGCAGTTAACCATCTTCATAATTTTCATGTTGAGATCAAACATAGAATTATTTTAAATAATGAAAGTTATCTACTTGTTTTGAATGTGCATGGTTGGTAATTTTTTTTCAAAAAAATTTTATGTTTTACTTCGCGTCTCTTTAAGTCACCTTCCAAAACGTGTTAAGAACAAGGTTACTAATTCAAAACTTGCAAATAATTTGTTTGACTGGCCGCAGGGAGGGACCTAAATAGAGGCCCAACAAGCAGCTGCTTTGGGCCTAAAAACTCAGAGGGCCCATTTTCCTATTTTTTTAATTCTGCAGCCTAACATAAGATCCATCAATATAAGAGGCGGCCCAATTAACAAAAACAGCCTAAATAAAAACTGACGTCTCTAAAATCTGAACCAAGAAAAGGAAAAATAAAAACATCCATGTTTCTGTTTTTCTGATTAACAAATGTCCTAAATACACCACCACTACTAGCGAGAGCCTTCACAATTTAGATAAGAACCATGAGCATTAAACATCATCATCGTTAGTCACCAGAGCCGAAAAAACCTCCGCCAATCTCTAGAAGTTGAACCACAAATTGCAATTTGCAAGGTTAGGGTTTTTCTAATTAACTGCAAGTTGATTACTTGATTATTAAGTCCCTGATTTTCTTTAATTTTTCTCTTCAAATTTGATTATTAAAGATTAATTATGGAATTATGAATATTATAACCACTATTGTGCAATTAATTAAATAGTTTATGCAATTGTTGTTGGGTACTATTATGTGTTTTAGATTTTTATGTAGAGACAATGAGACAAATAATGTAGTTCAGTAGTTGTGGTCCCTTATCAAACATGAATTACTATCAAACATTGTATTTTGCTTGGGACTTTTGGAAAGGTTTCATTGGATGCTACTATTCTAATGGTTGATTTATCAATTACTTATTTATTGTTTTATAGAAATAGATATAGGATACTATGGAAAGTATGTTCTATTTCAATCACTTTCTGATTTTTAAAATATTAGTAATGTTAAGGAACTTCCGAAAAGTTTTGTTACAAAACTTTCCATCCCATGTCGCGTGCATAGATGCACGCCACGTGTATTTCAAATACACGTGATGTACATGAAATACACGTGGTGTGCATCCCTATATGCCACATGAGATGGGAAGTTTTGTAACAAAACTTCCAAGAAGTTCCTTAACATTTTCATTTAAAATATTGTTGCCTTACCAGCATATTTATTTCCAATCTTGTTTTTTGTCTTGTCAAAATATTAGTTTTACTTAATGCATTGTTTTTGCCTTGCTGGCATATTATTATTTTTTTGGATTTTTGTGAATTCTTGTCTAACTTCATTTTTGTTCAACAACATAAATAATTGGTTTGTTTGGATATTATTGAATGATAACTATTACTTTTACTTTTTCAGTTTTGTTTTAGCTAAGTATTTGAGATAGGGTAGTAAACAATAGGGCCTATTTTTTTATTTATTTTTTTTAAATTTGCTTAGGGCCTTGTTGAGCACAGGTCCGGCCCTAACTGGCCATTCCACTTGAATGGAAGTTTGGATTTCAATATTACAAAATTGTTACCTTATCAAGGTTTATTAGAGCCAGAAGTCTAGCAATCATTGGTTTATGCAGACGAATCTACCATACTGCAGTGTGCTACTTATACTGCGGGTTTTGTTGATGTTCTTTTGGATAAGTTGTACCATATGTCACTTCCAAAGGTTTTCTATCAGTGTTTCATTCAAAATTAATGTGTTGATGAGGAAAAAAGATCAACCTCCACGGTTTTGAAGCTACAGTCTAACTCGCAACATGCCCCACCCTTAATACTTCTAACTTACTTAAAGTGAGACGTGCGCCGACAATAAATTCTACACGACGCTCTTCCGATCTTATAGTCAAGGCTCGTGAACATTCTAATGATCCTAGAAAAATTTTGACAGCATCTTCCTTAATTTGATAACAAAACCAACCTGTATTAACACCCAACATCAACCCATATCTACTTCATAATGTAATAATTCACATAATCACAAGTAACAATACCTTATATATGAAAAATTATACTAAACCAAGTATGACTTGCACGGGATTCCCAACGTGCACTGGTAACTAAACAATGTTCAAGCCTGCAAATCATAGTAATAAATATCCTATAATAAATTCATTTCGATTGTGGTGGCTCAAACTCTCAGAATAGCAGGCTCAGCTACAATGTGTTGCCCAACCTCCAATTCCTATTTGCTATGACATTATTTAGAAAACGTTATGAGTTTATGAGCCCAGTGAGTGGATTTTTATAAATAAACATGCTTTTCAGAGAATCAAAATATACCTTTTGCAAAATGTTGAAATAAACTGTATAAATCACTTTTAGAGTTTCATAATTTTAAACATAAATCAAATATCGTCATCAACTTGAATTCTTCTCACATCAACACATTTATTCATCTCACATCCAAAAAATTTATAGAATTATTAGTATGCTGGAAAACATCATGAAAATCATCTCATTCTAACAATCATTACAAAATCCACTCCAAAGAGTATCAATAATCTCATACCATCATGTAATCATATTCATTTCTGGTCATACGCGCATAGACACCAACTTGGGCCATAGGTACCTTATAACCCCTTCGCCCTAGGCGGCACAACAATCAGCTTGAGCCATAGCTAGCACATAGGCCCCTTCACCTGGGCGGCATATCATTTGGTCAGCTTGAGCCAGTGGCCCCTTTGCCCGTAGGTAGCATATCATTTGGTCAGCTTGAGCAAGAGACCTTTTCGCCCGTAGGTGGCATATCATTACAATGGATACATATTTGAGGGTTTTCATGCATCATAGATCATATTTCAAACTTTGAAAATCATGAAGCATTATTTCATGTAAACATTCATATCAACTTTTCCAAGGAAACATCAACTTTTATGAAATCTCATAGAAATACATGATCATCTTAGCACATTGCAAGCTTACGTGAAATCAAAGCATAATGTATTTTCATTTAGAAAGAAAAGAGGGAAAGCTCCACTCACCAGTTAAGTAGCCATGTACATATAGCCCCTTTCATGTTTCCCGTAGTATAACATAAAGACTCTTAAATTCAATTATTTTGTCATAATATCTTGCTGTCTAGACAATTTATATTTTCATAAATTCCCAATCATTCCGTTTCTTGACTTCTCCTATTTTCTTTTCCTTATTACACGTCTTAACTTATTTAGTCGTTCACAATATAATACATCGAATCCATTATATCAACACAAATTGACTCTCTTAAGCCATATTCCATTTCTATTTCTCATTTCACACATATAACTTGATTTTTTTACATATCCTTGCCCAATCCTATTTACCTTCTTGCTAGGTTATCTACTAGTTAGAGATTTCTTAGTTTAGGTAATCATCTTCATCATTATACTACAATTAGAAAGCTCAATATTTACTCTTCATTTCCACATTTAACCAAATTCTCTAAGTAAAGATTCTTAAGTCTTCCTGTTTGGGCAATGCATATTTACGACCATTTTAAAATAAAAACAGGGTCGTATGCTTATAAAATTCTCCTAGAAAGTGGAACACTTATATAAGTTCTTCATATATAAAATTGAGCTCAAGAAAAATATGTTAGTAATATCAAAATATTCCTCCACCTCATAGAAATCTGTTCTCGGGTCAGCACTGACCACCCTTACGAAACATGCCATAAAAACTCCTACCAGACTCCAAATGGTGTCAATCCAATTTTGATGATAGACAACTCATAGAAGATCATTTCCCAACTTGTATCATGTTAAAATTCAACATATACTATTATTTATGACCCTCCAAATTTGAGGGGCAGAACCATCCTTACCTAATTTAATTCCGGGAAAATTAGGTAAATAAGGTGATTCTAGCAGCCCTTATTAAAAATCAGCTATCAATTTATAACTTTTGGAAAATCAGGTGCCCTGTCCTCTATATATATCTCTCTCCCCCCATCCGCAACAACCTTCTGTTGCTGCTGCTGCTGTAACGCTACTATAACCGTCCCCGCCACCCCTCCACCATCTATGGTGTTGGATCGAGATTTTGCTATCCGAAGATCTTTTCATATTGCAATTCGTAACTTGTTATATGAATTATGTCCCGGCACAAAATCTTGTTTTATCCATTTTTTCAATTTTCTCTTTGGTTTCCAATGAGCATTTTGTGGCATTATAGTTGAAAATTATGATCTGAGTTAGATTTTTGTTTAATTTGATTGTATCTATTTTTTTCATTTTTTCTTTGAATTTGGTTGCTTCATCTCGTTTTTCAATTTTGTGGGCACTTGATGGGTGTTTGTGACTGTATTCTGATCGTTTTTAGATTGGAGTGGTTTTTTGGTAGTTGCAACGGTTGATGTGGTGGTTTGTGGTTATTTGTGGTGCTTTAGTGAGGTGTTGTTGTGATTATGTAGCCGGTGAGTCGTAATTGTGAGTGCCAAATTTTTTTTGGTTGTTTTGTGATCAGCGGCGCTATCTAGTTACAAGTTCAATAAAATAAGTATATTTTTATACACTCTATTATACTTGATAAAAAAATAAATTTGAAAAATTAAAACCTAAAAAAAATAGAAAAAGACAAAAAAAAAAAATATAGAGAGAGAGAGAAAGATAATCTCGTTTTTCTACTTCATACATACATACCCATCACTAATAAATGAGTCGTGCGTTGCATGTGCAATATAACATTACATGTAAAACTAGTGTTTTGTGGTGGTTGTTTAGGTAAATTGTCGTATTTCTGGTGAGTTGTGGTGGTGATGTTGTGACTGGCATTGGTGGTAGTGGGTGGTTGGTAGTGTAGGTGGTTGTTGTGATGTTTTGTTGTGGTTGTTGCAATGCGTTGTGTTGTTGTTGTGAGTTAGTGTTTTAGCAAGCTGTTTTTGTTGTGACTCGGTGTTTGGGAGTCGTATATGATTTGACCCGGTGTTTGGTAAATTGTTTTTATTGTAACTTGGTGTTTTGAAGAGTTGTTTTAACGTGATTTGATGTTTTTGTTGTGACTCGGTGTTTTGTCGAGTTGTTTTTATTGTGACTCAATATTTTAGCAGTGTTTTGATGAGTTGTTTTTATCATGATTTGATGTTTTGGTAAGTTGTTTTGATGTGTTTTGGTGTTTTGGCGAGCTGTTTTTGTTGTGACTAGGTATTTTAGTGAGTTGTTTTTTGTTGTAACTTGATGACTTAGTATCATTTGGAGTTGTGTTTGATTTGAGTTGTTTTTGTTGTGACTTGGTGTTTTGACGAGTTATTTTGGTGTGACTCGGTATTTTGCCGAGTTGTTTTTGTGTGACTCGGTGTTTTGGCGAGTTGTTTTTGGTGTGACTTAGTGCTTTGGCAAATTGTTTTGATGTGATTCAGTTTTTAGGCGAGTTGTGATTGTTGTACTGTAAATTGTGATATCACAATATAAAAACGATTGAAACACCTCATTTTTCAAAAAGAGCTATTATGTACCTTAATTTTAAAAAGTGTGTACAAAACCTTTGTATTTTTCAAAAGACACCCATTTAATTCCAATCTTGATTCTTTTATTAGATTTGTACATGTGTGCTTGGCTTCCTCGAATTCATTCTTAACCTCTTATACTTTCCTTTTCATTAAAGAAAGCATAGCTTCCTTCTTCCAATTAATCCAAACTTAATTTAATTTAAGAAAACACTATAGACTTCACTTTAAAGTCCCAAATACTTCTTTTAGAAATTTCAAGTTCAATTTTTCCTTCTTTACTATAATTGCATTCACTAATTTCATATAATTCCCTTCTAGTCTTCGTTTAATTCCAATCTCATGTCTAAGAATAATTTACACCATTTAACCCAATAGAATACCAAGCCAAATCAATTGCTCAACTATATGAAACTTTCTTAACTTTAGAAGAAAATTAACGACATATGAAATCAAAACTTGAAAGGAAGAATTACCTATATATGATGATAGCTCCTTGGGGTGCTTCTCCAAATCCACCACTTTCCGTCTTCAATTCTCCCAATTTTTTTCCTCTATTCTCTCGCTCATAATCTCCCGAACCTCTCTCTCTCTCTCTCACTCTCTCTCTCTGTGTATTCATGTTATTCAAGAATTGTCTAGATATTTAGGGAAATTTGCACCTCAAGTCCTTTAACTTCATGTTTTACTTCATTTGTGTCCCTAACTTTGTTCCTTATTTTATTTAAACTACCAATTCATAATACACTTCCATCTAAATCCCAAACTTATTTAAATACTTAAATGATAACTCAAAAATTAAATTAATGCATCTTAGTTCAACTTTGACCTTAACTTAATTATTCCACCTTTGACTTTTACCTTAACTTAATTATTCCACCTTTGACTTTTACCTATAAAAGTTGAGCTTCTAAAAATAGCAAAGTGGGTCTTCATACACCGGAGTCGAGTTTTTCTCAGTCGGAGAGAATGATGCATATCCTAAAAGGATATGATTATTTATCTAACTTATTTTGAATTTATTGTTATTTTGGATTAGGGTTTATTTAATTTAACTAGGTTTTCTAGTAGAGTTTTCCTTAATTATCCCGTAATTAGGTTATTTTGAACCCTAGAAATACAGGACTTATTTCATTGTAGTGATCAATCCAATTTTTATGAATAAACCTTCTTTCAAGAGTCGTCTTGAATTTTCTTAAGAACTTGCAATTTCTTATATTAACAACTTGCGAGTTGTTAGAGCCAGCAAGCTTGTCCCTTTTTGTTCAACATCATAGTTCTTGACACGCCTCACCCCAAGTATCTCTAACATGTTTGAAGTGTGACGTGCACCGACGATAAATTCCAACTACAAGCTAGAATTTACCGTTAAGGCTCGTGAACATGCTAATAATTCCTAGAAAAATTCTGACATTATCTCCCCTAATTTACTAGCAAAACCAATATGTACAAATGCCCAACATCAAGCCCATAAACTCCTGATTCATTACAAACAAGTCATATATGAAGAGATATTGATCCAAGTATAATTCACATGGGATGCCCAATGTCTACTAGTAAATTAACTGTATCAAAGCCTATAGTTCATAATAACAACAAACCCATAACAATTCCTATGTGATGGCTCGAATTCTTGAAATAGCAGGCTCAACCATATGCATTGCCCAAATTCTAATTGCTATCTGAAAAGAAAATCATTTCGGAAAACATATGAGCTAACTCGCCTAGTGAGTGGAGTTTTTAAATAAACTTGTCTTGAGAAGTTAAAATATATCCTTTGAAAAATCGCAAATAAAATGAAAAATTTAATCATCGAATTTCATAATTTGAAACTATAATCTCAGCATAGCATCAATATTAATAAAATCATTATATGTTGGAACACATCATGAACATCATTTCATTTAATATTCATTATAAAAATTCATCCCAAAGAGTATCTATAATATCATGTCATCGTGTAATCATATTCATTTTCTGTCACACGCGCATAGCACCAGCTTAGGCTATAGGTACCTTATGACTCCTTCGCCCTAGGCAACACAACAACTAGCTTGAGTCATAGCTTGCACATTAGGCCCCTTCGCCTGCACATCATTCATCTTATTAGCTTAAGTCATAGGCCTCTTCGCCCGTAGATGGCATATCATTTTGTTAGCTTGAGCCATATGGACCTTTTCGCTCGTAGGCGACATATTCATAACAATAGATACATATTTAGGGGTTTTCATGCATCATAAATCATATTTCGAATCAAATATTTGCCTAAAAATCATGAAGCATCATAAACCACATTTCAATCCCAACACTTTCTCTAAAAATCATAGGCATCATTTTTTTTACATAAAATTCCACATAAACTTTTCTAAAGATATGTCCACATAACTTTTCTAAGAGACATCAACTTTTGAAATTTCATAAAAATATATTCATCATAAATATTGCAAGTTTCTGTGAAATCAAAGCATAGCATATTTCATTTAAAAGGAAAAGAAAAGGAAATGCTCCACTCACCGGCTAAGTAGCATCCTTTCGTGTTTCACTTCCTTTTGATCTTTATCATTTCCTACGACATTATATAGAAATTCTACTTAACATTTAATTCATTTTTATTTCTCAATTCACATGTATAACACAATTCTTTTACTTATGCTTGCTCAATCTCATTTACCTTCTTTCTAGCTTATTTATTAGTTAAAGATTTTCTAATTGCTAATTTAAACAATCATCTTCATCATTATATGCTAAATTAGAAAGCTCAATAATTATTCTTAACATGAGCACCACTTATAGAGTCAAGACTTAGTTCAACTCTTCAAATAAGAATCGTTAAGTTTTTCCTATTTTAAAATCAAAGACAGTGTTGTATGTTTATGAAATTTTCTCAGGAGGTAGAAAACTTATATAAGTTCATCATATGTGAAATTGGGCTCAAGAAAATCATGCTCAGAATACTAATATATTTTTCTTTCCACTTTCCAAAATCTGCTCTCGGGTGAAACTAACCATCTCAACAAAAAATGCCATAAAAACTCCTACATGTCTCCAAACGGTGTCATTCAAATTCTAGATATTCCAAATGATAAACAACGCATAGAAGATCATTTTCCACCTTGTATCTTGCCAAAATTTAATACATAATATCAGTTATGATCTTCCAAATTTGAAGGGCAGAACAATATACATAATAATTCCATGCCTAAATACTTCTTCTTACAAGTTATAAAGTCTCAAATACCCTTTAATAATAATAATAATACTAATTCTTAGCCTTAAGCAAAATTCCCATATTTCCATTAAACATTGGATTGCTCTTCTCTTCCGTGCATTTATTCTAGTCTTGATATATTTTCACAACTAATCATAGCATCCCATGCTAACTTGTCTTCAATCATCACTAAAACATTGCGATAACTCTTACCATTTTAAGAAAAATTACAACTTAGTATTGTATATTCATAAAAATTCCCATAAACTTTAAACAAAATTTCCATCATAACTTACATAAATCAAAACTTAAAGATAAGTAAACGTGTGTTTAATTCCTATACTCTCCTTCTTTCCAAGATTCTTCAAACTTTTAATTCTTTTTTTCCCCTCTACCACAAAATCGGCCTGCTTCCTTGTTGTCTTTTGCCTACTTTTGATTTCTTTCTCTTTTTCTTTTTTCCCCTTCTAATTAAAGGCATGGCTTTCCCTCTTACACTTAATCTAACAACTTCATTTAATTTAACAAAATACTATATAATTTACTTTAAAGTTCCAAAGAATATACACCTCTTCTAAATTTTTCAGTTTTAATTTTTCCCTCTCAAACCATAATTTCATATACTAACCTACATAATTCTATACTAAACCTTGTATGATCCTATTTTCATGTTTAAGAAAAATTCAGCAAGAAAATTTCATAAACCTTATATGAAAATTTCATTTTAAACTTACATAAGTTAAAGTTTGAAAACAATTAACACTTACTTGTTTGAAGTTTTGTGTTCTTCTTCTTCGTTCCTCGAATTTTTCCCAAGATTTGTTCCGGTTTTCCCCTTGGCCGACTTGCCTCTATCTCTCGTTCTCTCTCTTGGTCTCTCTCGACTCTCTCCTCTCTACCTCTCATTCCCTTTGTGTATGTATGTTTAAATGGCCCAACTTCAAAAGAAAATTCTAGATATTTAGGAAAATTCTACCCAAGGTCCTTCAAATTCTTACTTGCTTCATTTAGGTCCTTAACTTCTTGCTTCATTCATTTAACTACCAAGCTTGTAATATATTTCTATATAAACTCCAAACTTATTTAATTGCTTAAATGGTAGCCCCAAAAATTAAATTAATACATCTCAGTTTAAATTAGATATTGACTTAACATATTACACCTCTGACTTTGACGGGTAAAAGTTAAACTTGGAAATAGTAAAACGGGTCGTCACCGTTCTTCTTCCTCTACCTCTATCACTGTTGCATCTTCATCCACTACATGTACATATGTGCCATCTCGTCCTTCCTTCTTCTATGGCCTCTTAGCACCATCTGAGACTGAGGATCCCTCATCACCCTTTTTTCCTTTTCCACTCTCTCCTCGATATCCTCAACGCATAAGTAAGTCTACTCAACTCTCTGGTTTTGAATATTCATTCTATTCAGAGTCTTTTGTTGTTTCTTATCATCTATTCATCACCTTTTTTAACCTTCTTTATATGAAAAGTCATTCTAGATCCTCTTTGGCAACATGCTATGACTGATGAATTATCTGCTCTAGAAAAGATAGACACTTGGGATTTGGTACCTATGCCTTCTGGTAAAAATGTTGTTGGTTCTCATTGGATCTATAAGATTAAAACCAAGTCTGATGGTTCTGTTGAGCGGTATAACGCTCCATTGGTTGCTAGGGGTTTTATACAACAGTATGGTTTTGATTATGAGGAGACCTTTGCCCCAGTTGCAAAGATGACTATTGTTCTTACTCTTATTGTTGTTGTCTCTATTCTTCAATGGAATCTGTGTCAAATAGATGTTAAGAATGCCTTTCTAAAAGGCACTCTTCAAGAAGAAGCTTATATAAGTTTTCCCCCTGGTATGTCCCATCCTCCTAGATATGTTTACAGACTTAAAAAGGCTTTTTATGGCTTTAAACAGGTACCTCATGCCTGGTTTGAATAGTTTTCTACTGTTGTTGCTTCGCTTGGTTTCTCATCTAGTCATCATGATTTAGCTTTGTTTTTCTGTGTACCTCTGCTGGTCGGATTATTGTTTTATTATATGTTGATAATATGATTACTACTAATGATGATGCTATTGGAATTACTGAGTTAAAGTCTAAATTAGCTCGTCAGTTTGAAATGAATGATTTGGAACCGTTATCTTATTTCTTGGGTATTGAGGTTGCTTCTTTTCCTAGAAGGTATATGTTATCTCAGTTTAAATACACTTCACACCTCATTGAGCGTGCTTGTCTTACTGATTCTAGGACAGTTGACACCTTTCTTGAGATGAATGTTCAGGATTCCTTCACTGGTGGTGTTCCTTTGGTTGATCCTACTTTGTATCATACTTTTGTTGGTTCTCTTATACTAGTATAACACCCGTGTGTTGCACGGGTAGAACAAACAACTAAAATTTAACTATTCAAATGTATTTTGATTAGATGCAAAATAATTAAATCTCCATTAAAAATTTAAAAACATAAACGTTGAAAAAATTAAAACAATCGTATCATCATTATAGTTATTGATAGAAACATAATATATTCACTATATGCACAATGCATGATCATATCAATATTCTTTCAGAAGAACTTGAAAGGATTCACCATAATTGGATAATTTCCATTATTATCCTAAGCAGAAAAGTGATTAATCATATAAATGTTTTCTTGAGTGATTAGCTAACCTTTTACAATTTCTTATATTCTATCACCATGTGAGCTAGTATTAGGTTGATCAATATATACTGTTGGCTTACTTCTATTGCAATTAAACAAAATTTAATTTGTAAATATATAATACAGAGAAGGAACATCTACAATTTCAATAGGAACATAGAATTCAACAAAAAAAGAATTGACGTAGAAATTAAATAGATGGAAGCATTATTATAAAAATAAGAGTAAGGAAGTAATTGTCAATGAGGCATTAGTGTTGGGATTTATGCCCAATAAAGTATAGTTGATTGAATTATAAATAAACACTTGTTTATTTATCGAATAAATGCGATGTTTATTATTTACAAACTTGTTTATTAAAAGCGGTAATAAAGTGACATTGGTTGCTTTGGAAAAATATTAAATGAGTACTTTGGAAGTACAGAAGATACATTTAATATTTTAACCAAAACATTAGTCCTTAACTAAGAATTAAGGTTGGCACTTTATTCTATTAAGGTTCATTTGTCTATTGCTCTAACTTAATAAAGTAGGCAATTTATCTTAATTGTCGCGACTAGTAGAGATTGTGAGTGATGACATTAATATACTTCGAGATAAGTATATTGGACAGGATTATTGTGTGAATTTAATTCCAAAGCATGACCGTGCACAGGAATTAAAGTTCCATATGACTGTCATATGGTTAGTCTAAATCTGTCTCGAGTAGGTTCTGTTATGGAGCAATCTTAAGAGACATAGATATGCTATGGGTGAGACCAAATAAATATTAGGTCAATACACTCTGTATGTTGGAAACCAGAGGAAAGTGAAATAATGGAATGCGTACTGCGAGAGGAATCCGTTGCTCTTGAATAAAGAGTTAAATGATCTGCTTAAATTAATCATCTGCAAGTATGATTTCAAGAATCTAACGTTAGTATTTATCAAACCATACTAAATAGAAATCATAGCAGTGATGATTGAGAGTTAAGCAAAGTATATAATTAATAAGGTGACACAGTCATGTGCATGCCTAATTAATTATCGGATCATAAGACGGAGGTCAACTATTAGATTGATAAGTCAATAGGATAATTAATTGCGGAATTAATTATTTTAGTTCTTGTGATTATTTATATAATTAGGAGTTGCAACAAATCATCTTTGGTGGAGCGCATGAATTATTAATAATTAAATCAGACAGTTTGGATCATTTTGACTGGATTTAATTATTAGGAGCCTAATTGTATAAATCCGATTGGGTCCCTCCGGAAGCTTCTAGAAAGTCTAAGAGTTGCTTGGAAAGCAATTCTAGGGTTTGCACAAACCTAATAGGAATAGAATTCTTCTGTCTTACAATACACGAAAGAGTTTTGAATTTTTCCTATATATAGGGGAAGAGGGTGGTCTTATTTCGCATCCCCGGGAAGAGCTGCATCCCCTACAGTATTCTTGTAGAGAATTAATTCTATACGGTTCAGCTCTTGTGTCAGGTTTTGGAGAATTTCTAGCGGTGCCCACTCGCCAGTGCAATCCAAAACTTGGATGCATTCCGAAGAAGATCCAAGGGTCGAGAACCAGCAATTCTTGTAAATAGTTCATGGGATTTGCTAAGATCAAAGGTATATTCCACTGCGTTTTCTTAGGCAATTAATTATTCTTATATTGAATTAAATATCCAGATCAATACTGTTTTATAAGAAAATAAATTTTGAAATTATTACTTGTTTCCAACAATTAGCCCATTTGGTTAGGGGACTAAAGCTGAGGCTCTGGGACGTAGAGGTTCCAGGTATGATTTCCCTTATGTAGGGGTTTATTTACATTTTAAATGTAGTTTGTAGTCTCCTATTTAGGAGTTCAATTTCTTATAGTCCTTTGTATAAAGGTTTGTATTATTGATTTCTGTGCGCTGTGTTTCATAATGATATATATCTATATGCACTTGTGAATTGTAATTGTACTTCAAAAAAAGAGTAAGGAAGTAATTAAATTGATATAAAAAGTTATAGAATTTTTCTTTTAAATCATGACAGAGGGAATAGAAATTGAAAGTTAGAGATTTAGAAGATATAATGAAAATAAGAGTTTATTACTTATATGTAGAAAACAGATTTTGCATAAACTAAGAAAAGATCATAGTTAGAATTTAATTGTAGTAAATAAATTAATCCAATATGTCATTAAGAAAAAAAACTAAACTAAAGAAATATTTCATAAAATGATTAAACACAACAAATATAGTCAAATAATAATTGAATTATTATTAAAAAACTAATAATTGAATTGTTATTATTAAATAGATGCAACTTAAATGAATACAATTTTCTCACTGTCTTAATATGAGATGTGTCTAACCGCATTACAAAAACCTTAAAATATAGACCATGTGAAAATGGGTATTCTGGGCCAGCCATCTCTTAATATTCCCTTATTTAAAGAATACAAGTAAATCAATCATCAATCAAAGAAATGTTAGATTTCTTAAGCCACCAATAATCCAAGTAATCATGAAGCTTTAACCGGATCCATAGATGCTGGCAAACACAAAAGTATTTTAGAAGAAAGGGAACACATCAAAGACCAAAATATTAGAAACAGAGATCAATGATTAGAAATAATTGGGCTTTGATTTGCAAATATACATCTAAATTCCTAAAGTAGAAAGGAATTTGTGTCAGCTATACGGAAATAATGACCCGATAATGAAATAGCAAAACCAGTTTTAGAAAAAAAAAAGAAAGAAAATAAATATTATATATGACATCAGCAAAGAAAACTAATTGGTCTATGTCCAGCGCGGGAAAAAGGGTTGAAGACTACCTTTGCTTTAGATAATTATAGAAATAATGACCTGATAATAAAATAACAAAATCGGTCTTAGAGAAAAAAAAAAAGAAAAGAAATATTAAATATGATATCAGCAAAGAAATCTAATTGGTTCATGTGTAGGCGGGAAAAAAGGTAGAAGACTACCTTTCATTTAGATAATAATAGATTTAAAGAATAAAAGTAAGTCAATCATCAATCAAAGAAATGTTAGATTTCTTAAAGCCCCAATAATCCAACTAATCACAAAGCTTTAACCAGATCCATAGATGCTGGTAAACACAAAAGAATTTTAGAAGAAAGGGAACACATCAGAGACCAAAAGATTAGAAATAGAGAAAAATGATTTGAAGTAATTGGGCTTCGATTTGCAAATGTGCATCTGAATTCCTAAGCGAAGAAGGAATTTGTGTCAGCTACATAGAAATAATGACCTAATAATAAAATAGCAATACCAGTTTAAAAAAAAAGAAAGAAAACAAATATTAAATATGACATCAGCAAAGAAATCTAATTGGTCTATGTTTAGTGTGGGAAAAAGGGTAGAAGACTACCTTTGATTTAGATAATTATTATAGAAATAATGACCAGATAATAAAATAGCAAAACCGGTCTAAGGAAAAAAAAAAAGAAAGAAAACAAATATTAAATATGACATCAGCAAAGAAATCTAATTGGTCCATGTGCAGGTGGGAAAAAGGGTAGAAGACTACCTTTGATTTAGATAATATAATAGATAATAGAAATAATGACCTGATAATAAAATAGCAAAATCGGTTTTAGAAAAAAAAAAAGATAGAAAACGAATATATGACATCTGTCGCGAACGGAATTTTTAAACAATAGCGGAAGCCTTTAACGATTAAAAATCGATATAAATACAGTTCAAAATATCAAGGCGCTTTCACTGCGCACTCTGATGATTAAATGTTCCATAGGTTACGCACAACGAAACCCCGGTCACCCACCGAAGTCTCGATCACATACATGTATCTCCTTCACCTTTGGAACGATCTGGCCACATAGCTCTAAATTCAATACCTACATGATTATAGAAGATAGGGGGTGAGTACAAAAGTACTCAGTGAATAACAACATGTATTGGCCCATAGAAAAAACAATACAGAAGAGGGGTCGCTTTATGCACAAAGAGGTCATCCACAAAGATGCAAAGATACAAAGATACGAAGCTCGAGCACATCACTAGTTTAGCCTCTACCCGTAAGCCATACAATTCAATAACAGATCAGAATGACCGAGACCACACAGCAAGGCCATAATACCATAAAACAATTCAGATAGCAGAGCAGAACGGGTATATAGCGTCGCTAGCGATGGCCAAGAGCAAAGAACAATCATTTATCTAAAGCAATGGTGCACCGTCAAACATCAAATGCCAAATGCAATTAAACGAAGACACAAGTTTCAAAAGAGAGATATCCAAGACACGAAGAAAAGAGCCAAATGATAGAAGAGATAGAACCAATACATACTCACCTTTTAATTTCCAAAGATTGCATATTCTTTTGAATATCCAATGGTTTCTTTAATTATAAGTGAAAAAGACCTCCAAAACCTTTAATATTCCCCACTTCAAGGTCATTCTTTGGTTTGTAACCTTCCTATGTATGATAGATAGCCTTTTTCAAGGGCAAAACAAGTATTTGGTAGGTTTTTAGGGTTGTTTCTCCACCATGGCCACTTTGGACGAATTTCGGGGTTATTAGAGAGGTTGGGGTGTTGGCAATGCTTGGGAAACCTTGGGGACTAATAACCCCTTTTTATAATAGTTGAAACTTAACTAGTTTTAATAAAATTTCAGTTTCGCCAATGACGTCTCGACAAGTGGCGCGATATATACCATACACTTGGCGGGAAATTGTTTGAGAAATCTTGTGCTTTATCTCACCCTTCAATTAAGCCACCGAACTTCGATTTATGTCAATTAAGTCACTACACTGTAGTTTATGTCAATTAGGAACCAAATTCTTTCTTAACATCAATTGAATACCAATCTTTTAATTTTCAAGAAATTTTACAATGATATTCAAGTAATCCTTTCAAAATAACAATTTTGTTGCTTACCTTAATTTGTAGGAATTTTCAAGATGTTACAACATCAGCAAAGAAATCTAATTGGTCCATGGTTTAGGCGGGAAAATGGGTAGAAGACTATCTTTGATTTAGATAATAATAGATATCTTACCATCATCCGCCTTAATACTGCTTATGTTGTGCATGTCGTTAGCCAGTTTGCTTCTGCTCCAACCACTATTCACTGGGCAGCTGTGGTTCATATCTTAAGCTATCTTCGTGGTTCATGTTTTCAGAGTCTTCTATTTCCACCACATTTTTCCCATTGATCGTAAGTCTACTACGGGGTTTTGTGTCTTCTTGGGTGATTTCCTTATCTCTTGGCAGAGTAAGAAACAATCAGTGGTTTACTGTTGAGATTGTTTGGTTACACTGGCTTCTTTCTGACATGGGAGTTTCTCTTTTTCTGCCATACCTATGCATTGTAATAATAAGAGTGTCATCCAGATATCTCATAATTCTGTGTTTCATGAGTGCTCAAAACATATTGAAATGGACTGTCATCTGGCGAGCCATATGGTGAGCCATCACCTTTAGGAGGGCACTATAATTTACCCATTGAGTTCCGCCAATGACGTCTCGACAAGTGGCGCGACATATACCGTACACTTGGCGGGAAATTGTAGGAGAAATCCTTGTGCTTTATCTCATTCTTCAATTAAGCCACCAAACTTAGATTTATGTCAATTAAGTCGCTACACTTTAGTTTATGTCAATTATGAACCAAATTCTTTCTTTAACGTCAATTGAATACCAATCTTTTAATTTTCAAGAAATTTTACAATGATATTCAAGTAATCCTTTCAAAATAACAATTTTGTTGCTTACCTTAATTTGTAGGAATTTTCAAGATGTTACAACATCAGCAAAGAAATCTAATTGGTCCATGGTTCAGGCGGGAAAATGGGTAGAAGACTACCTTTGATTTAGATAATAATAGATATCTTACCATCACCCGCCTTAATACTGCTTATGTTGTGCATGTCGTTAGCCAGTTTGCTTCTGCTCCAACCACTGTTCACTGGGCAGCTGTGGTTCATATCTTAAGCTATCTTCGTGGTTCATGTTTTCAGAATCTTCTATTTCCATCCACATTTTTCCTAGAACTCCGTGTTTATTCTGATGCAGACTGGGCTAGCAATCCCATTAAGTCTACTACGGGGTTTTGTGTCTTCTTGGGTGATTTCCTTATCTCTTGGCAGAGTAAGAAACAAACAGTGGTTTACTGTTGAGATTGTTTGGTTACACTGGCTTCTTTCTGACATGGGAGTTTCTCTTTTTTTCTGCCATGCCTATGTACTGTAATAATAAGAGTGTCATCCAGATATCTCATAATTCTGTATTTCATGAGCGCTCAAAACATATTGAAATGGACTGTCATCTGGCGAGCCATATGGTGAGCCATCACCTTTAGGAGGGCACTATAATCTTACCCATTGTCTCCTCTTCTTTCTAGCTTACGGATTTTTTTACTAAGTCTCATTTGATTCATGGCTTTCGTTTTCTACATGACAAACTCTAGTTGCTTTTGGCTGTAGCACCCTGAGTTTGCGGGGATGTTAGAGTATAGTTTTATAGTATAGTTTTATATAGTTTTGCTAGTTTATTCAAGTTATTAGTTGTGTAAATTAATCCTTGCATATAAAAGGACTTGTATTCTTTCTTTTGCAGATTGTATTCTTTCACATAGCAACTAGGGTTTGGTTCTTCCTGTTTTCTTTCAATTTCTTCTTTTTGGCTTCTCTCAATGAATAACATTGCTGCATATTGAGTTATTCACATATTCAACCAAAGGAGAAAAAGGGCGGATCAACTTGAACTAAGTATTGACCCTTTGAGTCCAATTAGGCAGCTTTGACTATTTGCACAATCAGGTTAAATTCCATGCCGTGTGGAAAGATAGAGATTATACTTTAATCAGGAAAATTTTTATTGAAAACACTTTCAACTGACTCTTTATGGCAAGATATTGTCTCTTTTCTAGAATTAATCTCCAAAATTGACGCTACTCTTTGCTTAGACTTGTAAAAAGGAGTGGACCGTGGGCCTTATCTTGGCGATAAAAGCATTCTTTCACTAGCATATTAGGTTTTGGTTCGAGTTAATATCCCTTCTTAAGAATCCTCAATGTTTACTTGAGAAATTTTTCAAAGATTGAGTGAGTTTGTCTCTCCACTCAAGGACGTGTACGAATTTCAATAAACAATGTTATATAACAGTATTCATCTTTAATATCATTTTAGATAGCATATAATATATAAGTATTATTCATAGCTAATCACTCTTTACAAGGAAAACAATGAATTACATTTAAAATACTCCATTGAGAATGGATACTGGAGCTTGTACTTCTTTTTCCCTTCTCGAACAATGATGTGCTTTTAAGTATTTATGCAAAATCCAAATGAGAATAAAGATTTCCAAGGAACATTCAACGCTAGACCTAGTTGTCGATTCTTTCTAAAATAGGTTAATGCAAATTCCTCATGGATCATCTCCCCTGCAGCGCAGACATTGTCAATTTGTTTGAAACGTTTCGAGAGGATGCTTCAGAAACATATCTTCTCATTCCAAAAGCTGGTTGTTTATGAAATGGCATTTTCACCGCTAAGCATATACACTATAATCGACATAGTGGGACGATCATTGGGATCAGCCTCGACACACAACAACCCAATATTTATGCATTTTTTACTTCGTTTTCCTCACAAGAATTAAGCAATATTGGATCCACTCCATCCAATGCCTTGTTTTCATTCCACAATCTCCACACCTGCAAGAATAGCTTCATATCCTTTATATACTTGATTAAGCAAGACACAATTGCAGGTAAGTAACTGAAGGAATTTAGCCACCTACATATGCTATTAGATTCAAGTCTTCTATGGGCTGAGAAGATCCTGTGTTTTTCTTTCCACAAATTATCTGGAGTACAACAACCCCAAAACTGAATACATCAGATTTTATGGAGAATAGTCCATGTGATGCGTACTCTGGTGACATATAACCACTGGATCGAGACAACTAGTTATTAGAAGTACATAATAGATGAGAAAGAGGCTGAGACATTTAGAATTTTTTTGAGTTTCACTTATTTATTTATGTTATTGAAAGTTTTGTTCGGTGTCTCAGACTTTCAATGATAAGTTGCAATCAAATGATGAATTTAAATGGAAACTTACTAGGTTCCCACAACTCTCTTGGTTCTTGCTTCAGTTCCTTTCCCTTTAACAATTCTTGCCAACCCAAAGTTAGAAATTTTGGCGTTCATCTCATTGTCTAATAGAACGTTCATTGTCTTCAAATCTCTGTGAATGATCCTTAATCTTGAATCATGGTGAAGATAAAAAACTCCTCGTGCTATCCCCAAGATGATGTCAAATCGCTTCCTTCAATCTAGTAACTTTCATAGTCTTTGATCTTGATCTAATAATATTTTCGGAACAAGAATATGTATCATTGATTGAGATAAGTAGTTAATTGATAAAACGTAATATTTATGAATTTGATTACGAAATATAAAGGCATCCAAACTTTTGTTGGCCATGGATTCATAGAGCAAGATCTTCTCATCATCCTTTGTGCAGTACCCCAATAGTCGAACCAGGGTTCGATGCTGAAGTTTTGCAATCAGCTCAACTTTATTCTGAAATTCATTAATGCCTTGCACAGAACAACTTGACAATCTTTTCAAGGCAATTTCTTGACCACCTGGAAATGTTCCCTGCAAGAGCTTTGAACGATAATCAATACATAATCACAAACATGACTGTAATAATAAGTTATGCAGAAACATATTGTAGGACCTTGTAAGCAAGACCAAATCCCCCTCTTCCAAGTTTATGTACATTTGAGAAGTAGTCTGTAGCAGCTAAAATACTTGCCCAACTGCAGGAAGGAACTCCAGCACCGTTATTGTTTTCTTCCCTTCCCTTATCCAAGAATGTCCTGGCTTCATTTTGGCAGTCGTCTTCGTAACCAGATTCGACTGATGAGCCCCTAACTACTGGAGTTTGATTTGCACGCCTGTGACACATCCTTCTCCCAGCAATGGCCAACAGGAACATAACAACAACAATAGTGCCCACAACACCACCTATTATAATCCCTTTACACTTACCCACTTTGGTGCTCGAGACCTGAGGTGCACAGGTGGAAAGTCGAACATGGACCGTTTTCCCATGGCCATCAGCATCCGAAAGTTGTTGCAAATTAAGTATTTCCCCATTCCAGACCAAGCATTCATTGCCATAGTAAGCTGTACAAGAGCAGTTATTCAAGCAGACAGATTTACATTCTCCCGCACGTCCTGCCGTCACTGAGTGAGAATCATCAGGTAAGCTAACTCGGTTATTTGGGAAAAAAACTTGTTTTTTTCCTTCGTAGATGTACTGCCATTGCCGCACGGCTGCAAATTGATCTCTCTTACACAGCCTCCTGAAAAATCCTTCAATCTCCACTCAGTATCTGACCTGTTCTTGAATCCGGGCAAACAAGAACAGACAGAAAATGAATTCTGATTGAAGATGCCAAATGCCCCACAATAAGCATGTACTTGACGTTGCTGCTCAGGTGAAGTCCAGAACCTTTCCCATTCCTTTCTATTCTCTGACCATGCTGTCTGATTTATCAGCCCAGAAACCTCCAACACCTATCTAGATAACCAAATAGTAGGATCACAAAACTTATACAGGAGATAACTCTCGTTAACATTATCGACAAAAGTAAAATTATAGAACTGAAATTCAGGAATTGAATCGCAATTTCGCCCATTCCAAGCTCCACTAGTCCAGTACTGTTTAGTTCTATTCCATTTTAGAACATACTGACTCCCATTTGGATCAAATTCAAGGGAGAAAGGCCCAGGTGCAGGATCCTCGGAGTTTTTCCAAGAAAAGACAAGTCGCCTAGTTTTCGTACCTTTCTTAACGCCAAGTTTGGCACCAGGCAACCACGTGTTTTTTGGATGATCAAATCTTTGCCATATTAATTGTTTTGACCCATCTCTCAAAACTAAATTCCCGTCATCACCTAGTACTGCCACTACAAAATCAGGGGATATGGAAGTACTAACATTCGTAGACCAAATTATCTTGGAGTCATTCACAAGCATCAAATTTCCTCCTAGAATTTTCAGTTCTGCATATCTCAAGTCTGAAATGGGTGTCTCTCTATTTGCTACCCAAGCTTTGGTCCTTGTACTTACTCTGTACCGATTCCTACATAGTACTTAGAATACAGCATTTCGAAGAATCCCAGTTCAAAGACTTCAGCAGCCGACACAATTGTCTGGTTTCCCGTAAGTGATTGGTTTGCTGTGATGCTGTCAACCCCTTGCGAAAGATCGGTGCTTATAGAGAAACAGAGAAAAAGGATAACAGGGAGAATGAAACTATCAGGGTTTCTCGTGATCATCATGGCTTCAGATGTGTTCGGAAACGGGGGGTGTGAAATGCAAGAAATCTATTTCTTGGTTTGGAGGTGTTACTAAAATCTGAGCAGCGAGCTTTAAATCTGTGAAACCTGAACTGTTTCAAGTCTCATAGCCGGATCAGGATAACTAGATGTTATAGTGTAGAAATGTTGGGGAGGAAATCTAGTATGTTTTTTGAGTTTTACTTTAGTGGAATGCAGAGAAGATGTGAAGTAGCATTAGATAATTGGATTCAATGCCTAACGCTTTCAATAGTCTCATAGTAATAATCATATTAATTTGAATTGAAACTTACTAGGGTTCCATAACTTTATTGGTGCTTGCTTCTGTTACCTTTGCCCGCAACAATTCTCACAAAGGCAAAGTCGGAAAATTTGGGTTCATCTCATCATCTAATGCCTTTCATGGAACAACTTAGCAACCTTTTCACTGCAATTTCTTGAACTCTGGGAAATGTTCCAATGAAAGTTATGAACTAGAATCAATACATAACCACAAACTTGATTGTAAGGGAAACAAAAATTATGCAGAAATACATTGTAAAACCTTGTAAACCGAACAAAATTCCAGTTGTTCGTGATATCAAACCACTGTATCTACTTAATCTGCCCGGTAAAATCTGTCACCAATTTTGAGGTAATACCCAGGTTGTAAAGTGAATATATGAAGTAACTCTAATTGGCATTGCCGAGGTAACTAAAATTATAGATAATTCAGCCTAATTTCAGGAGCTAAACTGAAAATATGCCCTTCCAACTTCAGCTAGTCTAGTACTGTTCGGTTCTATTATGTCTTATAATATATTGATGCTCAATTGGATCTAATTCACTGGTAAGTTATACGATACAAATAGTAATTTTTCTCATTTGAACATTTTGGTAAGGTAAATAACAAAACTCATAAGAAAGAGTAATGTCACACTTCCCCATTTGTTTACTAATTAGTTCAACAATTTACAATTTCAACCCTATTATGTCCAAAGCTCAAATTATTTAAATTCATTAATTGACAGTTTTACCCTTCTTGTTAATACATAACCGATAAACTAATTGGTGAACTAATATGAAAGTTTGTCATTACTCACTAACAAATGTGACAACTTTTTGAAACTTCAATGCCACATTTGAAATATTTCAGAAACTATAGTGCTTGTTCTATTTTATAAATTAAAGTTGGTCGACAAGTCAATTTAACAGTAGCCACCAAGGATTGTGTTATATCTATCCATAGGCTTGTTATTATGCGTACATGTACATGTGACATTCATTTAAATTCGGTTTTAAGGGTTGAAGTGGGGGATGAGTGTTGTCCAAATTAAGACGACATGTACATGTATACATAATAATTTGTCTATCGGTATGCATAATAAAATCTTATACCAGTCACGTATCTTTCATGAAAAACAAAATTTCTAACTTTTTAATATTTTTTTCTCATCCTTATTGCACCTTCTCTCAAAAAAGACAACTTTCAATACATTAACTTTATATATAAAACTCTAGAGCAAGCTCATAATGATAATTCGAAGAACGTGTAAATTTGAAAAACATCTGAAAATTCGGTAATTTTTTAGTGGCAGATTTTTCAACCAAAGAAGAGTAAAACATCTGAAAATTCGAAGAACGTGTAAATTTGAAAAACATCTGAAAATTCGGTAATTTTTTAGTGGCAGATTTTTCAACCAAAGAAGAGTAAAATGAACTAATTATTGACCCGTTGTGCCCAATTAGAAAGCTTTGACAATTTACACGATCAGGTTGAATTCCATGCCGTGTGGGACGCTAGAGATTATATTTTAATCAAGAAAATATTTATTGAAAAACAATTTTAACTGACCGGCAAGATATTGTATATTTTCTAGAATTAGTCTCCAAAATTGACGCTGCTCTTTGCTTAGACTTGTAAAAACAGTGGACCGAGAGCCTTATCTTGGTGTTAAAACATCCTTTCACTAGTATGCTGGGTTTTGGTTCGAGTTAATTAATATCCCTTCTCAGGAATCCTCAATTTGTACTCGAACAATGAGTTACATTTAAAACACTCCATTAAGAATGGATACTGGAGCTTCTTCTTCAATTTTCCCCCTCAAACAATAAAAAATCCAAATAAAAATAAAGATTTCCAAGGAACATTCAATGCTAGACCTATTCGTGTATTCTTTCTAAAACAGGTTAATGCAAATTCCTCATGAATCATCTCCCCTGCAGCGCAGACATTGTCAATTTGTTTGAAACTAAATCGAGGTTTTGAGAGGGTGCTTCAGAAACATATCTTCTCATTCCAAAAGCTGGTTGTTTAGGAAATGGAAGAACTGCATTTTCACCGCTAAGCATGTACACTACATTCGACATGGTGGGACGATCATTGGGATCTTCCTCGACACACAACAACCCAATATTTATGCATTTTATGACTTCGACTTCCTCACAAGAATCACGCAATATTGTATCCACTACGTTCAATGCCTTGTTTTCATTCCATAATCTCCACACCTGCAAGAATAGCTTCATATCTTTTATATACTCTATTGAGTAAGACACAGTTACAAGTAAGTAAATAGAGGAATTTAGCCACTTACATATGCTATTAAATTCAAGTCTTCTGTGGGTAGAAAAGATCCAGCGTTTCTCTTTCCACAAATTATCTCTAGTACAACAACTCCAAAACTGAATACATCAGATTTTATTGAGAATAGCCCATGTGATGCATACTCTGGAGACATATAGCCACTGGATTGAGACAACTAGTTGTTAGGAGTGCACAATAGTTGAGAAAGAGGTTGAGCAGCATATCTAGGATGATTTTTGAGGTTCACTTAATTATTTATGCTGCTGAAAGTTTTGGTTGGTGCCTTATGCTTTCAATGATAAGTTGCAATCAAATCAATTCAAATGGAAACTTACTAGGTTCCCACAACTCTTTTGGTTCTTTCTTCAGTTCCTTTCCCTTCAACAATTCTCGCCAATCCGAAGTCAGAAATTTTGGGATTCATCTCATCGTCCAACAGAACGTTGCTTGTCTTCAAATCTCTGTGAATGATCCTTAATCTTGAATCATGGTGAAGATAAAGAACTCCTCGTGCTATCCCCAAGATGATGTCAAAGCGCTTGCTCCAATCTAGTAACTTGCATAGTGTTTGATCTAATAATATTTTTGAAACAAGAATATGTATCATTGATTGAGATCAATAGTTAAGTTATAAAACATAACACTCCATGAATTTGATTACCAAATATAAAGGCATCCAAACTTTTGTTGGGCATGTATTCATAGAGCAAAATCTTCTCATCATCCTTTGTGCAGTACCCCAACAGCCGAACTAGGTTTCGATGTTGAAGTTTGGCAATCAACTCAACTTCATTCTGAAATTCATTAATGCCTTGCACAGAACAACTTGACAATCTTTTCACGGCAATTTCTTGACCACCTGGAAATGTTCCCTGCAAGAGTTTTGAATGATAATCAATACATAATCACAAACATGATTGCAATAATAAGTTACGGAGAAACACATGGTAGGACCTTGTAAACAAGACCAAATCCCCCTCCTCCAAGTTTATGTACATTTGAGAAGTTGTCTGTAGCAGCTAAAATACTAGCCCAACTGCAGGATGGAACTCCAGCACCATTCTTGTTTTCTGTCCTTATCTTATCCAAGAATGTCCTGGTTTCATTTTGCCAGTCGTCTTTGAAACCAGATTCTACCGATGAGCCCCCAACTACTGGAGTTTGATTTGCATGCCTCTGACACATCTTTCTGCCAACAATGGCCAACAGGAACATAACAACAGCAATAGAGCCCACAACACCACCTATTATAACCCCTTTACCCTTACCCTTACCCACTTTGGTGCTCGAGACCTCTGGTGCAGAGGCTGAAAGTCGAACATGGACGGTTCTCCCACGACCATCAGCATCCGAGAGTTGTTGCAAATTAAGTATTTCCCCATTCCAAAACAAGCATTCATCGCCATAGTAAGAATATGCTGTACAAGAGCAATTATTCAAGCAGAAAGATTCACATTCTCCCACATTTCCTGCTGTCACTGATTGAGAATCATCAGGTAAGCTAACTCGGTTATTTGGAAAAAACTTGTCCTTTTCCCCCATAGATGTACTACCATTGCCACACGGCTGCAAGTCGATCTCTCTTACACAGCCTCCTGAAAAATCCTTCAATCTCCACTCCGTATCCGACCTGTTCTTGAATCCGGGCAAACATTTACAGACGGAAAATGAATTCTGATTGAAGATGCCAAACGCCCCACAATAAGCATATACTTGACGTTGCTGCTCCGGTAAAGTCCAGAACCTTTCCCATTCCTTTCTATTCTCAGACCATGTTGTCTGATTTACCAGCCCAGAAACCTCCAACACCGATCTAGATAGCTTAATAGTAGGATCATAAAGGTTATACAGGAGATAACTCTCGTTAACATTATCAATAAAAGTAAAATTATAGAACCTAATTTCAGGAATTGAATTGAAAGTTCGCCCATTCCAAGCTCCACTAGTCCAGTACTGTTTAGTTCTATTCCATTTTAGAACGTACTGACTCCCATTTGGATCAAATTCAAGGGAGAAAAGTCCAGGTGCAGGATCCTCAGAGTTTTTCCAAGAAAAGAGAAGTTGCTTATTTTTCATACCTTTCTTAATGCCAAGTTTGGCACCAGGCAACCACGTGTTTGTTAGATGATCAAAACTTTGCCATATTACTTGTTTTGACCCATCTCTCAAAACTAAATTCCCGTCATCACCTAGAACTGCCACTGCAGAATCAGAGGATATGGAAGTACTCACATTCGTAGACCAAATTATCTTGGAGTCATTCACAAGCACCAAATTTCCACCTAAAATTTTCAGCTCCGATCTCTCAAGTCTGAAATGGGTGTCTCTCTATTTGCTACCCATGCTTTGGCGTTTGTACTTTCTCTGTACCAGATTCCTACATAGTACTTCGAATACAACGTTTTGAAGAATCCCAATTCAAAGACGTTACCAGCAGACACAATTGTCTGGTTTCCCGAAAGAGATTGGCTTGCTGTGATGCTGTCAGCCCCTTGGGAAAGATTGGTGTTTAAAGAGAAACAGAGGAAAAAGAAAACAGAGAGAATGAAACTATCAGGGTTTCTCATGATGATGGCTTCAGAGGCGTTCGGAAACAGGGGGTGTGAAATGAAATAAATCTGTTTTTTTGTTTGGAGATATATTATTAAAACCTGACTTATGAGCTTTAAATCTTTGACACTTCGTACTGTTTCAAGTTTCAACGTTGGCTGAATATTCAAATATATAGCCACCGGAGGCGCAAGATTAGTAGATGTTATCGTGCAGAACTGTTGAGTTTCACTTTTGTGGAAAGTGAAAAAGATGTTAAGTAACATCAGATAAAATTTCAAAACTCTCATAGTAATCATATTAATTTGAAATTTAATCATATTAATTTGAAAATTAGTAGGTTCCCGAAATTGTATGGGTGCTTGCTTTTGTTCCTTTGCCCTCAACAATTCTTGGCAAGCCAAAGTTGGAAATTTTGGTGTTCATCTCATTGTCTAATGCCTAACATTGAACAACTTGGCAATGTTTTCACACTGCAATTTCTTGACCTGCGGGAAATGTTCCATGCAAAGTGATGAACTAGAATCAATACAAAATCACAAACTTGATTGTAAGGGCAACAAAAATTATGCAGAAATACATCGTAAAATCTTGCAAACCGAATTATCGAACTAAATTCCACTTGTTAGTGCTATCAGACGATAATGTCTGCTTAATTTGCCCGGTAAAATCCATCACCAATTTTGAGATAATACTCGGGTTGTAAAGCGAATACGTGAAGTAGCTCTAGTTGGCATTGTCGACGTAACTAAAATTATAGATAAAATTCAGGCTCATTTAGGAGCTAAACTGAAAATATGCCGATTCCAACTTCCACTAGCCTAGTACTGTTCAGTTCTATTCCATTTATAATCTGTTGACGCTCAATTGGATCTAATTCACTGGTAAGTTTTATAACAATGGTCATTTTTCTCATTTGAACATTTTGGTAGGGTAAATAGCAAATCTGACAATTTTTTTAAACTTCAATTCTACATTTGAAATATTTAAGAGAAAACATAGTGCTTATTCTATCCTATAAATCAAAGTTGATCGACAAGTCAATTTAATACTAGCGACGTATCTTTCATAAAAGACAAAATTTCAAACTTTTAAATATATATTTTTTTCATCCCCATCACACATTCTCTCAAAAAAGTCGACTTTTAGCACATCAACTTTATATATAAAGCTCTCTTGAATAAGCTCATAATGATAATTCGAAGAAGTTGTAAATTCGAATAACATCCGAAAATTCGGTAATTTTTAGTTGGGAGATTATTCAACCTAAGACGAGTAAAAGGGTGGATCCACTAATGAAATAATTACTTTATGAGTCCAATTAGGCAGCTTTGACTATTTGCACGATCAGGTTAAATTCCATGCCGTGTGGGAAGCTAAAGATTATATTTTAAGCAAGAAAATTTTTATTGAAAAACACTTTTAGCCGACCCTTTATGGCAAGATATTGTATATTTCTGGAATTATTCTTCTAGAATTAATCTCCAAAATTGACGCTGCTCTTTGCTTAGACTTGTAAAAAGAGTGGACCGCAAGGGCCTTATCTTGGTGATAAAAGAACCCTCTCACTGGTATATTAAGTTTTGGTTCGAGTTAATATCCCTTCTCAAGAATCCTCAATTTTTACTTGAGAAAATTTTCAAAGATTGAGTGAGTTTATCTCTCCACTCGAGGACGTGTACGAATTTCAATAAACAATGTAATATATCACTATTCTTGTTTAATATCATTTTAGATATCATACAATATATAAGTATTGTTCATGACTAATCACTCCTTGCAAGTAAAACGATGAGTTACATTTAACACACTCCATTGAGAATGGATAGTTGAGCTTCTTCTTCTTTTTTCCCCTTGAACAATGATGTGCTTTTAAATATTTATTTATGCAAAATCCAAATAAGAATAAAGATTTCCAAGGAACATTCAACGCTAGAACTATTTGTGGATTCTTTCTAAAACGTGTTGATGTCAATTCCTCATGAATCATCTCCCTTGCGGCACAGACATTGTCAATTTGTTCGAAACTGAATCAAGGTTTTGAGAGGATGTACCAGAAGCATATCTTCTCATTCCAAAAGCTGGTTGTTTAGGAAACGGAAGAACTGCATTTTCACCACTAAGCATGTACACTACATTTGACATGGTGGGACGATCATTGGGATCTTCCTCAACACACAACAATCCAATATTTATGCATTTTATGACTTCTACTTCCTCACAAGAATCACGCAATATTGGATCCACTACATCCAATGCCTTGTTTTCATTCCATAATCTCCACACCTGCAAGAATAGCTTTATATCCTTTATATACTCGATTGAGCAAGACACAGGTGTAGGTAAGTAAATGGAGGAATTTAGCCACTTACATATGCTATCAGATTCAAGTCTTCTGTGGGCTGAGAAGATCCTGTGTTTCTCTTTCCACAAATTATCTCGAGTACAACAACCCCAAAACTGAATACATCAGATTTTATCGAGAATAGCCCATGTGATGCATATTCCGGAGACATATAACCACTGGATTGAAACAACTAGTTGTTAGAAGTACAGAATAGATGAGAAAGAAATTTTTTGAGTTTCACTTATTTATATTAATGAAAGTTTTGTTCGGTGTCTCATGCATTCAATGATAAGTTGTAATCAAATCATGAATTTAAATGGAAACTTACTAGGTTCCCACAACTCTTTTGGTTCTTGCTTCAGTTCCTTTCCCTTCAACAATTCTTGCCAACCCAAAGTCAGAAATTTTGGGGTTCATCTCATCGTCTAATAGAACATTGCTTGTCTTCAAATCTCTGTGAATAATTCTTAACCTTGAATCATGATGAAGATAAAGAACTCCTCGTGCTATCCCCAAGATGATGTCAAAGCGCTTCCTCCAATCTAGTAACTTGCATAGTGTTTGATCTAATGATATTTTTTGAAAAAAAAATGTGTATCATTGATTGAGATCATAACTTAATTTATAAAACATAACATTTTATGAATTCGATTACCAAATATGAAGCCGTCCAAACTCTTGTTGGGCATGTATTCATAGAGCAAGATCTTCTCATCATCGTTTGTGCAGTACCCCAAAAGTCGAACCAAGTTTCGATGTTGAAGTTTTGCAATCAACTCAACTTCATTCTGAAATTCATTAACGCCTTGCACAGAACAATTGGACAATCTTTTCACTGCAATTTCTTGACCACCTGGAAATGTTCCCTGCAAGAGTTTTGAACGATAATCAAAACATAATCTCAAACATGATTGCGATAATAAGTTATGGAGAAACACATGGTAGGACCTTGTAAACAAGACCAAATCCCCCTCCTCCAAGTTTATGTACATTTGAGAAGTTGTCTGTAGCAGCTAAAATACTTGTCCAACTGCAGGAAGGAACTCCAGCGCCATTCTTGTTTTCCGCCCTTATCCTATCCAAGAATGTCCTGGTTTCATTTTGCCAGTCGTCTTCGAAACCAGATCCTACCGATGAGCTCTCAACTATTGGAGTTTGATTTGCAAGCCCACGGCACATCTTTCTCCAAACAATGGCCAACAGGATCATGGCAACAGCAATAGAGCCCACAACAGTACCTATTACAACCCCTTTACCCTTACCCTTACCCTTACCTGATCCGGTGCTCGAAAGCTGAGGTACAGAAGCGGCAAGTCGAACATTGACAGTTCTCCCACGGCCATCAGCTTCCGAAAGTTGTTGCAAATTAATTACTTCCTCGTTCCAAACCAAGCACTGACTGTCATAGTAAGAATAAGCTGTACAAGAGCAATTATTCAAGCAGACAGATTCGCATTCTCCCGCACTTCCTGCTGTCACTAGTTGAGAGTTATCAGGTAAGCTAACCCGGTTATTCGGGAAAAACTTGTCTTTTTCACTTGTAGAATTCCTACCATTACCACACGGCTGCAAGTCGATCTCTCTTACACAGCCGCCCGAAAAATCCTGCAATCTCCACTCAGTATCCGACCTGTTCCTGAATCCAGGCAAACAAGAACAGACGGAAAATGAATTCTGATTGCAGATGCCAAACGGCCCACAATAAGCATATACATCACATTGCTGCCCAGGTCGGTACCAGAACCTTTCCCATTCCTTTCTATTCTCTGACCATGTTGTCTGATTCATCATCCCGGAAACCTCCAACACCGATCTAGATAAACTAATAGTAGGATCATAAAGCGTGTACATGAGATAACTCTCATTATCATTATCGACGAAAGAAAAATTATAGAACCTAATTTCAGGAATTGAATTGAAAGCTTGCCCATTCCAAGCTCCAGTAGTCCAGTACTGTTTAGTTCTATTCCATTTGAGAACAAATTGGCTCCCATTTGGATCAAATTCAAGGGAGAAAAGTCCAGGTGTAGGATCCTCGGAGTTTTTCCAAGATAAAAGAAGTTGCCTTATTTTCGTTTTCTTATTATAGCCAAGTTTGGCACGAGGCAACCATGAGTCCGTTGGATGATCAAAACTTTGCCATAGTACTTGTTTTGACCCATCTCTCAAAGCTAAATTCCCATCATCGCCTAGAACTGCCACTACGGAATCAGAGGATATGGAAGTACTAACATTCGTTGACCAAATTACCTTGGAGTCATTCAGAAGCACCAAATTTCCACCTAAAATTTTCAGCTCTGCATATCTCAAGTCTGAAATGGGTGTTTCCCTATTTGCCACCCAAGCTTTGGTCCTCGTACTATGTTTGTACCAGATTCCCACATAGTACTTAGAATACGACGTTTTGAAGAATCCCAATTCAAAGACATTACCAGCTGACACAATTGTCTGGTTTTCCGAAAGAGATTGGTTTGCCGTGATGCTGTCAGCCCCTCGTGAAGGATGGGTGATTATAGAGAAACAGAGGAAAAAGTAAACAGAGCGAATGAAATTATCAGGGTTTTTGGAGATCATGGCTTCAGATGCGTTCGGAAACGAGTGGTGTGAAATGGAAGAAATCTATTTCTTGTTTAGGAGACTAGTGATGATTATAGAGAAACAGAGGAAAAAGAAAACAGAGAGAATGAAATTATCACTGTTTTTGGAGATCATGGAGATGCGTTCGGAAACGAGTGGTGCGAAATGGAAGAAATCTATTTCTTGTTTAGGAGACTAGAGATGATTATAGAGAAACAGAGGAAAAAGAAAACAGAGAGAATGAAATTATCACGGTTTTTGGAGATCATGGAGATGCGCTCGGAAACGAGTGGTGCGAAATAGAAGAAATCTATTTCTTGTTTAGGAGACTAGTGAGCTTTAAAACTTCTACAGTAGGAACTGGTTCAATTTTCTACAGGATCCAGGAGGCGAGATATGATTTTTCACTGGCGACTTCACACGCCTGTTCAAATATACATGTTTGGCAACCATTTTTAGTTGGAGTAATTTAAAAAATAGATTTAAAATTTAAATTTTGTATAAGTGTCATTCTGTAATGATGTGAGGTAAGTAAAAAATTACCTGATATCAAATAGGTGGCTTGATGGTATATTATCATGTGACAAAATTGAAATAAATTAGTTAATAAATGATGATAGTTTTTAAATAGTAGCCAACCAACGAAGTTTCAGAATGTCCGTCTGAGGTGGTTTAAAAACATTCTGTAAGAAAAATTGCAGGACCTTTTTCCATGGGGTGGGTGGAAACTGGCAAGTGTCACCGTCGTTGAAAATTTTATGATGTTTTATTCAAGCTGGCAGCAATTTTCACCTTTGAAAAGAGTCAGCGGAGGGCTGCATCATTTGTTGACTAGACTGGAAGAGAAAACGTAACTGATTGGTCTTTCTTAAAGTTTAGGGGTAAATATTTTATAGTTGCCATAGTTTCCTACACTTTTCTTTTTACAAGTTATTATTAAATTAAACATTATTACAAATTTGAAGTGTCATTATACTTTTCAAAAATGCTTTCGACTTTCGAGTCATTTAGTCAACAATTCAAAGAATAATTCTGCCTTCTGAATCAATATGAAGTAGAAAAAGATGCCCCAATCAAACTGCTAATTCAAACGCCATTTGATGGCTTGATAGTGTTCCGTTGCGCCCCAATAACAAATTTGGTTGATCACTTTTGTTTTATCATTTATCGTTATAGCACAAGCATTGAGCATAATAACTAGGTTAACTACATATTTAATGTAATGATATAGTATATCACGTATATATTGTCATTTAATGTGTCATCTAACATGTCCAAGTATCACTATTTTATTCTAGACGAACACACAAGCGTCAACAGGTAATGAAAGCACATACCCTTTCATGTGCTGTTAATATAAAAATCATCTCAACTCACAGACAATAAGGTCAAGAAACTGAATCAAAAGCAGAAGCCAAACAAGCTTTAAACGCAATGATTATTAAACATCCCAAATGAGTTATCAAAGAGCTCCCAGAGTTCCCTCACTCCGACTTCTGTGAATAGACAAGTTACTTTTTGAGCTCATGAGCTTGGTCAAATCATTTAGCTCGTGTTGCTGAACTGTAGTCTTCAATGCAACCGGTGGAAGGCGCACATGCCTGCTCCTTGATTGTTTTGGCGAGGCAACTGCTTGACTTTTACGACCATGAATTGAAGATAACACCTTGTGAGAAGTAACACCATGCCTTCCCATCCGGGTGGCCTTTAGATCTGCCCTAAGCCCACGATCAACCTGATGGGCCCCAATGCCCAGGCGAGCAGAACGGTCTACCGTGTCCTTCAGTATGCTCATTTTCATGGATTGCCTGTTGTAGTAAGAAAGATGAGGGAGAAGACTCTGGATGTACTTCTTTAACTGTTCGTCCCCTACATTCTTTTGGGCTGGGTTCCCCTCCAGGCTGATAGCTTGCAAAGAATTGTAATTAGCCGCAAGTTGACCAAGACATTTGGCTGTAGAAATTTTGTTATAACGCAGATCCAATACATTCAACTTCAGGAGACGGTGAAGACCTTCAACCTCACTTATCTTGTTACCAGCTAAGTACAGTTCTTTAAGGGAAGAACAAGAGGCAAGGCCTTTCCAAGCAAAGAAAACAACTATGTTAGCAAGCTGGAGTAATATATCAAAATTAGAAATTGAATTAGTTTCATAAAACCCATAGAGTACCTTTGTTTTATACAATTGATGCACTAGAACTGACGGTGATCAAGTAGACAGAGAAATATTATCCTGGTTTATTTAGATTTGCCATCATATTCTAGTTTGATTTAGGTTAGGATTTATTGCTCCTTTTTAAATTAGGATTTTGACTGTTAATTATCCTTTACAGTTTCTAGTTAGAACTCTTTTCCAACTTATCATAAGTTAAGGTATACTTTGAACCCTATAAATATAAGGCGTATCCATTGTATTCCTTACCCTTTGGATTTATGAAATACAATAACATTCAAGACAAGTCGAACTTCCGAGTTTTTTTTTTTTTTTTTGCCTGGCTTGAGAACTTACAAGGTCCTATTTGTTCGACAACAAGAATATTTGGCAATAGAAATCTTAACAAACACAGGTGAGCCACAATATCCAGAAATGTATAATTTTTTCCCCTCTCGCTGTTTACCATTTAACAAAGATGAAAGACTCCATGAAAGGTTGTAATGGGCAATGGTTGTAGATCCCACAGCACGTGCAGATAAAAATATATTTAACCAGCTTATATTACAACTAGTGTCCAATCATGCTCTTACAACATGGACGCTGAACTGCATTCAGGAGACTGAACTATTACAAGGTTATGCAATATCTAATCAATGCTTCACACACAGAACAGGCACAGCTTGAAAATAGACTTCGGTACTTTTAGTTTCAAAAAAATATATGGTACAAACTGAAAGGTACCCAAACACTACAGCCCATGCCCAGTCACTCGGATCAAAATCAATTATTAATCAACTTTAAGCTTGATCATGAGCCTAATTAAAAGCATCTCCAATGCAACAGCGTTAAAGAAATGTCTTTTGACAAATAGCAAAAAAAGATGCATATGTGGCACATACTTGACATTGTGCTTGACAATGTCTACGGTTAATGTAACCAATCACTACAATTCTCTCTCTCTTTATTTTTTCTAAGCATCTAATAATAAGTTGCCACATTTTCACTATCAACATTATTGCATTGGAGACATTTTTTGTTGTAATGTCAATGTCTTTCGCCACATATGCAATATTGACATTGTTGCATTGGATATGCCCTAAGAATGTGAATTCCAGTTGTAGTTATTTCAATGTCAATTTTTCATTTAATCTGGGCCTTCAGTGTTCACCAATCAGTATATAATAAATTTGAGAACCATAACTTTTCCAAATCATGACGAGACTAGACAATGCACATATTCACATCCTTCACGAAAAGTTTATTAAGATTCTATCTTAGAAAACTTAGAACAAGTTACGAAAGAACTAGATATTTGAAACTCATTATAAACTGTCAATTCACAAAATAAGTTGGCCAAGCATCACTGATATCCACACAATCATGGAACCCCCAACTAATTCCTTTTCCTTTCATCCCCTACTCATTATATTCACTTAGCGTTTAAACAATTTACAGTCTACCCCAAATACCTCATAAAACATAACCTAATTTGATCAAAAGCCCCATATTTTTTGAGCAGTGATCAGGAGTTTTTCTATTTTATCCTGGAGAGAGGTCATACAAAGTCCAAACTTTAATATTTATCAAATACAATATCCCATATAACTTAGCAACAAAATCTGGTGTTTTTTTTAATTTTCATCCAGTAACCAAGTTAGACCAATAAAATAAAAGCATTCCTAATCTAAATCAATCAAATACACCACTTTTACGGCATAGATCATCAACTCTATGGAAAGAGGACATACCGTGTCCAATCCTTAATAATCGATTGTAGCTTAGATCAAGCACACGAAGTCTTGAAAGATCTCGCAGTCCTTCAATGGTGGAAACATTGTTTTTCGAAAGATTCAAAATGTGGAGTCCCCGAGGAAGTGCGCCAGCGGTAATCCTCACTGGAATCAAGAGGAGCAGAAAGGAAAGAAGTATAAAAGCAAAAAACCATCACCAAAAAGTCAGCACAGACTAAAAAGGCAGAATGTTAAGGAAGGACGAACAGAAAAGATGCAAACCTATGGCATTCCCAGATAAATTAAGTGCCTTGAGGCAAAAGAAAGCACTGAGAAATGGTATCACAACCAACCCAAGATTTGTCAGCTGAGCTGTTGTTGCCGCCGCATTCATAGAAGAGATGTATCTCTTTGCAGCTTCTATGCCAGGGTTGTCCTTGCCATCCAGCTTTGCAGCAGCTGGACCCTCTAGGACAGCATTACCATCTTTCAACTCATGATCATTTGATATAGCAAATTCATTGGTTTCTTCCAAAGGGCTACAGTACTGAAGATCCATGACCCAATCCTCAATTCGTTTTGTTTTATAATCTTTTCTTCGTAATTCCTCCCCCTGGCAAGATGAAAATTCTCCTTTAATATTTTTTTCATCACTAAATCCCTCAGACACAGGTATTATCCAGTCTTTTGCGGATCCAACATAGTTGTAATTATAACTCTCATCAGCAGGATTTCCACCAGTATTCTTGTCATTGTTTGATGCACAATCATCTCCTTCTTGGGTTTGTGTCAACTTCATTCCCATTCTATGCGTCATAATGGCTTTTCTCCTTGAATCTAAAACATACAGATCCTCACATGATCTAGTGCGAGCACAAAAGGACCTCAAGCATTCATTAACACTTCCCATGTTTGGCAGAGAATTTGACTTCACCATGGGAGGTGGTGTTCGAGGTGTGCCCAGAACAGACTCACCAACACCACATAACTGGATATCATCATTATCAGGCCTTTCTTTTTCTGAATGTTGTGGATCCCCAATCGAAAACATAGATTCGTTTCTTGCCAAGTCAGAATTCACCTGAACAGAATCAGAGTGCACGGGGTCTTGACATTGATCTAGCAGGTTAATCCTGCAACCCTTGATGCCCTTTTGAACAGCTCTTCCACTGTGATCAGCAGATCCATTGCAAGAAAATCTTTCCTCCATCTCATCCTCGACGCTCTTCCGATCTCGAGACATTCTGTCTTTCCAGTTCAATCCACCTCCCAACGACTTGCTCTTTTTCATTGGGGCAATCTTCTGAACTGCAACATCACAATCACTATTAGATTTGCTTCCTATTTCCTCCGATCTGCAGTCACACTCAGTAGGAGAGGAATCTGTAGCACGATCAGCATTAATTAGCATATCTGCCTCTTTGTTTGAATATGAAGGATTTCTCATTGCTGAGTAAGATAAGTTTTTCGACGACTGATTTTGAGAAGTGTCTTCTGACATTTTCTGCATGGCTTCAGCAACTGCTTTCTGATTAGGTAGAAACGTGCCAATTTAATAAGCATTAGAATGATGACAAAGTAAATATACGACAAGAAATGACCAAATGAGAAGAAGATCCACTGACCTTCTGCTTGTGACCATGGATATGTGCATTGAAGCATGAAAACCTAACCATCATTACAAAAACTGATAACTGATTCACATCAGATTCACCAACTGGATATGCAAGGATATTGACAGTGAAATGCTTATTAAAGTAGAAACCGTAGCAACCAAATAGTGAAATCACATGCTGACACCACTGCTCCTGAGACTTAATCAAGGCCAACCTTAGCCATAGTCAAGCGATAAACCCTCCGAAACACGGCACAATCTCCAGATGTGTGATGATCTTGATCTCCTCAAAACACATAACAGTATCACCCCCAAGTTATCACCCCACACCTGCCTAGAGGTGCGAGAAAACTTATATGTTGCAGAAGCGGCCAGACTGAAAGAAAATCTTCTGTGAAAATAAGAGCCCAAGCCCAATTATGCATAAAACAGACCACTGCCTATCAGGGTGTTTAAAAAAAAAGAAAAATAATAACAACCAAAGTTAGTAAACAGGAAAAGTAAAGTTATTATTTAACGCAAAATGGGGGGGGGGGGGGGGGGGGGGGGGGGGGGGGGGGGGGGGGGGGGGGGGGGGGGGGGGGGGGGGGGGGGGGGGGGGGGGGGGGGGGGGGGGGGGGGGGGGGGGGG
>CAVNYN010286712.1:99597-117833 GCA_963692815.1 Nyctanthes arbor-tristis
GCTCTTCCGATCTTACGAACAAAAGTAAGATCTGAAAGTTCTTGACAAGTAACACTAAAGAGCCCACCCCCCCCCGGCCAACACAAACAATCTCCTTCTCCCCCAAATAAAAAAATAAAAAAATAAAAAAAAAAAAGAAAATGGAGCTGAAATGTCTGAGGGTACAAAGTACAAGACACAGCTAGAATGCCCAATAGCAAGCCCTTGAATCCTAATTTCCAAAAGAGCTCTTATTGAAATATTCTTATTATTTTTCAAATATTTCTTTTCTGAGCATTCTAATACAAAAGGCAGGGAAAAGAGCCAAGTAGTTAGTTTCTCACTCCTTTGATCAAGGGTTGAATTCTCCACCACTACAATCCCCTTGTAATATTCCAGGAAAAAATACACACACACTCACTCAGAAAAGGCAGGGATTCGCATGCCAGCTCAAATAGTAAATGAATTGCTATATTCTGTAATGTAAATAAACATCTGCAAGATCCAAATCACTCATATATATCTCTCTAGAGACTAGCAAGTAGCAAGATCTCTGAGATTAATGAACAGCCAGAAATCTTTAAAGAACTTATAAAACAAATATTACTCCAGGAGTCAATCATCTTAACAGCTTCTGACACTGAAATGCATAAAACATAACTAACCATATCAATGGACATGTATGTATCTGAACACAACGGGAAAAAAAAGGATTTCTGATATCAGTGCAATTTATTTCGGTCCCAAAACTCACTTGTCAAAACAACTCCATATATATTTTCTACAGAACTAGACTACGAAAACTGAAACTGGAAGAAGAAATAGAGATCCAACCTCTCCCTAGCCAGATTGTTGGCTTCTTCAGACGTTGAAAATCGAGGCTACGATACAAAAATCTCTCTTTTTCTCACGATATAGCCTACAAATTCCGCTTGAATGGTAACCCTAGGAGGATAAGCTTAGATTTATAGGTAAAATAAATGGAACTAATCTCAAAGAACTATTCGACAGCATTGTATTCCTTAATACTAAAATCAAATCCAGATTAACGCAAAGAAAAGAACGATATCAAGGGAAAGAAGGGCATAAATCAACGAATTTATTCTTCCGCTTTTTCTAGATGAACAGTGGTGTAAAACCGATTGGATGGCATTCTTTGGAGAGAGAGAGAGAGAGATTTGCGTCCACGGAAGAGTCTGGATTTTGAGCGGTTTTCCAATTTTCGGATTTTTTTTGTTGACCTATTTTTGAGGTGTGACGTAGTCGTCTTCACGGGAGCCCTGCGCCATGTGTGCGTGGGTGGTGTTCGATTCTTGTCACTGAATCCCGTTTTTGTGCTACGAATTGACAGTTACGCCTTTCAATTTATCTACCGCAAAAACTGTCTTAATTTCTGTCAATACATAAACTAAACTAACGGTAATTTTTATTCACACTACATTATAAATACATCACAATTCACTAATAATTTTAATAAGTGCACCATTATCATTTTACATATATACTGGTAATTAAATTAATTTTACATAATTAATATCAAATCAAGTCAAAGATATATATACACACACATAGGATATTTTCTAACTGCTTAATTTTTTCCTTTACACATGATTTCTAAGTCAAAAAATATACAAATTGAATCTTAAATTGAAGCTCGCGATGTAAGAATCAATACGAGCTAATTTATGAGATCAAAATTTTTCTTTTTCTTTTGTTTTTTGAATAAACTATCTGCCAAACTTAATTTAATAGAATTCTAAACCGTCTATAACTTCCGAAATTATATTAATTTTATTTATTTGACGTAACTTTAAAATTTAAAACTAATTAATTAATATTCCACCCTTTTTAATTAGTCAATTAAAATTTACATATTTTCAAAAAAACTTCTAAGTGCAATGAATTCAGTCCCCACAAAAATTAGCATTTTATTTTAAAATTGGAAAAAAATTATTTAATTTTTATTTCATTCATATGTTTTTAATATTATAAATAAATTTAATTAACCACAGTATATAAAATTACTAATAACAAATTTGTTAGTAATTTTAAAATTATTTGCTTTTCATAAAGAAATTATATAGTCGGTGATGTTGGTTTTTAAATTTTCTTATATTACAATGACTTACGAAATTTATCAATATATAAAAATAAAATAAAACTCGAAAGGAAAAAAAAGGACAAAAGGACTATTCATTATTATTTTCTTAAGATACTAAAATTAAAAATAAAAGTTTGAAATTTTAGAAAAAAAATAGTTAAAATGTGAGACTGCAAAAGTATGATATACTAAGCTTGAACTTAAAAAAAATTAAATTTAAAGTTACGGAGACATAATTGTAAACTAAAATTGTACTAGGAAAATATTTAATAAATAAATTTAAAAACAATTATTAAAAAGAAATAAAATTAAGATAATTATGATTGTGGCGTGAAAAGGAAAAAAATACTTTTTAAAACTAAAAACAAAAAAAAATGTTTAAAAGAATAAGAGAATACAAAAATGTGGTGTGTGAATAATTATTGTGGTGGGAATATAATTTCCCATAAACTAATTGGTGAAGTAACACAGAGATTTATCATTACTCTACGGGTAATTTTTACTCTACGTCCTCAAATTTTAACTTTATATTAATTTTATCCCTATTCTTTTTTGGGTCTACTAAGTTTATGTATTATTATCTTATTATGTCCTCAACGTTACTTTTCGTCCCAACTTTCAATCTTCACCATTAAGCCTTATCAAAAAAACCATTATACCCTTAATTTTTTATCTCCATTATAAGTCATCAACCTTTTAATTTTTATACAATTTTTTCCCTACTAATTTTTGGGGGCATAGGAGCCTCAACTCAATATTTAATTTTTTTATCGTGTTATATGTAAATTAACACTTTTCATAACTAACATTTTAATTTTTACTCTTAATATATATTAAAATTAACATTATACCATTAATTATTTAAATAAAATATAAAGAACAATACAAAATAAGAAGTCCACACATTCTAACACATTCCAACACAATCCAATGACAATCGTAAAAAACAATGATAACAAAAAAAATTGATCTATAATAGTCCCGATAGATATCAAATATGCGTCGAAGAAAGTTGTCGATCTAAGTACTACCTTGACAAATCGAATCTGATTTCTTGATGCACCACAAATTACGTAGCAAATACAGATTATATAGATATGCCCCAAAAAAATGAGTTTTGATTTGTATTAAAAAAACCTAAGAGTTTAATTCTAATTTAATGCCTTGTCTCTCTTTGCGATTTTCACGATAATTTGCCCCCCGATTTGTTATTCGTCTCATCCAAATCTGACCCACCAAAAATTGGAATTAGTGCATTGAGGTTTCCTTTCATTTTTGAAAATTGAAAATGATTTTTTTTTTATCCACCCTCAACCATATTTGCTACCTGATATGTGATGAATAGAAAAACCTGATCCGATCTGTTGCATTTCAGATCGAAAACTTTTTTTACGCCGAGTAGGTGTCCATCAAGTGTAATATAGATTGAGTTTTTTATGTTATCACTACATACTAGGATGAGCTAAGTTTTTATTTTACATTGTTCTTTATTTTTATTTTTATTTAAATAATTAAAAGTATATTGGTAATTTTAATAGAAATTAACATTAGTAATTGAAAAAGTTGAGGACGTAAGGTGTTATTAGAGAAGCAATGCGACAGTAAATGAAAAATTAAGGGTTCTATATGCCCAAAAAAAATAAAAACAAAATTATATAAAAATTGAAAGATTAGGGACCTATAGTGGAAATAAATAAGGTTATAATAATTATATTGATAGGCGTTAATAGTGAAAATTGAAAGGTTAGGGATGAAAAATAGTATTGAGGACATAATACGATAATAAATGAAAGGTAAGGGTCCTAACAGGCTAAAAATAAAAATAGGGGAACAAAATTGATACAAAGTTAAAAAGTTGAGGACCTAGAGTGAAAATTACCCCTTACTCTGAAATGTAGGCCTGTCGAAGATGCAATGACATTAGAAAATTTTCACCTCATCATAGGGTTAAGTTCACAAATCATCTCCCAACCTTTGAGTTAAAAATCGGTTGGATTCCCAATCTTTTTTTTGACCTCCTGGGTTCCCATCCTTTCATAAATTCACACGATAAGTCTTTTTTTTACAGATTTCATCAATATTGTTGTTAACTTTTCAATAAAATTACCATTATAGTCTTTAACTTTTTAATTTAAAAATAAAAGATTTAAAAATATTAAAAATAATAAAAAATCTACAAAAAAATGTAGAAAACAACCAAACCTACCCCCATCCCCTCCCAAGAGCCAACGGAAATGGTTGCCGGAATGCTGCCATTTTCGATAGCCAAAAAAAAGTATAATCCCTCCATTTACTATTGAAAATGTATTTTCGGCCGCCAAAAGGAGGGTGAATCCCCCCATTTGCTACTAGAAATGGCCTGCTATGCTATTTTCTGGTAGCAAATGGGGGGATTCACCCTCTTTTCTTTTTGGCCACCCAAGATGGCATTATTCCGATGGCTCTTGGAATGGGATGGGATGGGATGGTGGGGTGGGTTTGGTTGTTTTCTATTTTTTTTTCAAATTTTTTATTATTTTTAATATTTTCAAATCTTTTGTTTTTAAAATTAAAAAGTTAAGAAAGTTAATGCCAATATTGATAGAATCCATCAAAAATGGCATATCGTGCAAATTTATGAAAGGTTGTAAACCTAACATATCAGGGAAAAAAGTTAAAGACTCAACTGATTCTTAACTCGAAACTATTTGTGAAATTAACCTATGTAATGCCTCAATTTCACACTGGTCTCCAATTTTGACATTTTGTATCAGTTAGGTTCTAATTCTTTTATTCGAGTCCTAGGTCTCAAAACTTTTCATAAATCCGCACATATAATCTCCATGGACTGTGGATGATTCCGTTTAACAAGTTCGCTAAATCATACTAAAATTACTTTTATAACCTTTTCTCTTTATTAAATAAAAATATTCAAAAAATAAAAAAATAATAATAAAATCATCTTACAACAAACCGATTCTTTATACTCTATTTCACACCGGGTTAATTTTTCGCAGTCATTAAACTTTGACTCTTTTGTCAATTGGGTTCATGTACTTCAATTTCCATCATTTTGGTCATTATACTTTAATTTTTTAGTTTCATTTCATAGGAAGTCAATACGGCTACTTCTATTATTACATCATATGATAGCAATTAATCACGTGGTATTAAATATTTGGCAAGGGACCTTGGAATCACCTATTTGCAATGCTTTCGTTGGATCCAAATGGAACCTCAACTCCTTTAAATTTCTATGGATCCTAATAACGCCAATGAGAACCTCTGGATTGATAATTTAATTTGACGTCTGGGGCCTTTGGTACATCTTTAAAGGATGGGTAAATCGGAACGTGTAATGGAACTTACATTGTAGCAATAAAATAGATGACTTTACTTACATCAATGTCATGGAGGGTGGTATTTACATCAAGAAGTCCCTTAGAATCTCTTTCAATCCAGTCTTTCCCTTGGACATATTCCAATCTTGTAATGATCATTTTTTTTCAGAATCTAGACGTATATGTTCTGTCTAGAATGAATGTCATACATTTGGACGACACATGTAGCTTTTGTAAGTCACGTTTTGGAGATGGAGACATCCTCTCTCACATGGCAATATGGCTTACATATGAAACCCGTCCTGATTTCATGAAACTAATACTTGCTTTGCGTAAAAAAAAAGGATCTAAATGACGTCACAACTGTAACATCCCGCAAAATTTTAAGCGTGTAATCGTTATTTTAACGATGATTGAATATTTATTTGAATTGCATCATAAGATTATGAGGTTATTACTCAATTGAAAGGCCAAAATTCCAATAATTATCGTATTCAAGGACACAAGGTTGTCACTAAAATGAACATCAAGAATTAGAAAATAATTCTTGACAAGATGATCGATACTTTGACAAGAAATTGGGTTAGAATATGACAAGATGTTGATATTGAATTGTCAATGATTAAAATATAGCAACGTGATTGTATTGAACTGCAAAAACTTTAAGGTTGCTACTTGAATGAATACCAAAAATTAGAATACGATTATTGACAACATGATTGTATTTGAATTATTGCAAGATTTTTACTTAAATGAATTTCAAGAATTAGAACTTTATCATTGGCAACTTGATCAATATTTTGATAATGAATTGGAATTAGAAAGTAACTATTGACATTGTATTGATAATGATTGACTAACCGCATGAGATTGCGATATTGAATAACAATGTGACCATGTATTAATATGTTACAAGACTCAAAGATTGTCATTCAAATTATGCTAAAAGAACAAGAACGTGGTCATTGGTTTGCATGACTTGAAGTTTAATCACCTAGTTGTAAAATCACATTAATTGAAAGGACTCAAATAAAATAGATAAAAATATTATGACTTAATCATAAGACAACACAAAGTATAATGACTGCTCGAGCAATTTGCCACCCCGCCTTCTAAGTATACAGTGACATATTACGCCACGTGTCGCATTCTGATTGGCAGAACTCAAAGATTTATTAAAATTAGCTAAATCCAGCAACTATAAATACGAGGAAGGAAATGAAGATTTCACAAATCAACCCCCAACCATCCTAAGCCTCTCTCTCCCCCATCCGCTTCCTCTCTTTCTTTCTCCCTTTCTACCTCCATATCAAGACTAATTGTCTTGCTTCTTTAGTGAATCTCAAACTTTTCATAAATGAAAAATCGTCCAAAAATAGTGAGGGTAGGAAAACAACCCTTAAAACTTATCAAATATTTGATTTAGCACTTGAAAATGATCCTCTGTCATATATATAAGAAAGACAACTTGAAATCACTTTGATCAAGAAAAATAAAAGGTTTTGAGGACATTTGATAACAATTGAAAGAATTTTTGGGAAAATCAAGTTAAAAAAGTGAATAAATACAACTTTGATTCCCTTCTAGCACTTATGATGTTTTGATACAGTAAGTTTGGTTTATAATTGAAGTCTTCTATGAGATAAACATAGATTTTGATGTATTGAAAAGAAAGATTGGTTATTGCATTTGAATCACTAGTTGATGCTCTACTCGTTTTGTATTTGCTTTGCTTTATTGTTATACTAGGAGCTATCTAATGATACTAAGATGAGCAACGATTAGTATGATATTTGCTTTGTAATTGTATTTATTTGTTTGGAATTTTGGTAGGGGTCAACTGGGATTTGAATGTGGATCCATTTAACAATGCATAGTCATAATTGAATTGATATGAATCTTGCGTGCACAACAAGTAGCAGTTTAACAAGTGATAGGACCCTTTTGTAAATTTGAACGCCTTGTGCATTCAATGATTTTCTCGAAAATGAATTTTTCAAATGAAAGGTGAATCAAAAGGGTTTTGTTATTGTATTCACTCGTTTTTTCTACAATTTTTGTAGATAATTGAAGATATCGTATTTGAAAAAAGCCAATGACTGGATACTCACTGCTGAATGTCCGAAACTGAAATTTCCCGGTGGAGTTATCACAGTAGAAACTATAGTACAAAGGATCACCGCAGTGTGGCCTGTACTCAGTGGATAAGTTATCCTTTTCTTGCCAGAAGGCTTACACTCTCTGGCTTTGGGTTCTGCAAGACCATATCCTGAACATCAACAAGAAAAGGTGCCAGATACCATTAGAATATTTAATATGGTATCCAATAAAGCACTTAACCAATCAAGATTTTGGTATAAACCACAAAGGAATTGAAGTGATTCATTCACAATAACAGTTGAGCTAACATGAAGAGGAGAGAAGAACTACCTATATCTAAGTCAGAAGACCGGATATAAAGGCGGACATTAGTCTATCATTTGCAATTTTTCTGGCACTCCTCTTAGCAATCCTCTCTTGTTTTAGCCTTATCAAAAGGCTGGAATGAACCCTTGAATCTGGCCAATAACCATATTGAGAATGTGAGTTGCTTCAATCTGTCACATGGAATTGGGGGCTCTCTTTCACAGCCTTGAGTGTAAATTCTTTTATTCCAATCTTCTTGCATAAAAGGTTTAAAACCAGGCAAAGACCTGCATAGTGTTTCTCTAGTGCTATTACAGGTGCGGAATTTCCCACAAGCATCACTTACACTACAGCGATCTCGGGGCTTTGACCACAGCAAGATTCATTGATTCCTATCATCTCATCTACAGTATTGCAATTCTCCGGTTGAATTCAAGAAAAGCTTGGTGAGATTGTAATACGAAGCTCTTGTAATATTAGGATTTGTAAAGATTTGTAAAATTAAAAGATATAGGCCCACCACTGCTTTGGGTGCTAAAAGAGTGATATTTACTTTCATCATGCCCTTTGGCAAATCTGGACAAAAAGTAGGCTATATCATAAGGCATTTTAGTAGGACAAAACAGAATACTTGGCTCAATACTTGGCTCGCCACTTGTCCAGTAAAGAATCGACATGTTAAGTATTTGGTAAATTCTTTGGTCTGCACCGAATGAAAAGTCTCCAGTTACCGGGTCAGTTGGGGTTGACCAGGAAGTCAAAACTATATTGTCATCCATTTTCATACCAAGAAGAAATGTATCCATTGGATGTTCAAAACTTTGTGATATATGCTTCCTGGATGAACTGTAAAAAAACTACCAAGTTTCCTGAATCCAATAGCTTCACAGTAATGTTAAAAGTTCCAGCTTTCTTAAATTGAGTTATATTGTAACCATCTCCATTTGAATGTACCTTGAGGTTGATATTTTCTGAAATTCCAAATGATCAAAGAAGTATTCAAAAATGGATTATCTCTATTAGCAACCCGCATTACTCCTTTTGGGATTTGCTTGTAATACCATATTCTGACATATCTGTTGCCCTAATTGCTGCCGCCTTGGGGAGTAAATAAACCAAGTTAAAATATTCCTCTAGGTGATATGAGACTTTCATCTGTATCATGTCTTATAATTGGATTGCTTCTGGTGATGATGTCTCTTGCATCACTTGGATGATTCAAGCAAACCAGTAAACATATACAGTATAAGAATAGTGCTGAAAAAGGTAGCAATAATTTTCAAAAAAATATTTTCTTTTAAAACATAATCAATTTGGATGTTTAATTCAATATAAGAACGATTAATTGCCTAAAGAGAATGCAGCGAAATATATCTTTGATAAGCAATTAATCCTCTGAACAATCTAGTGAGAATTGCTAGCTCTCAACCCATGGATTTTCTCCGGAATTAGGGATGACAATTTGAACCGACCCGTCTGAAAACCTGTGGAGCCCGATCTTAATAGGGCAAAATTTTCTTGACCTGCAGCTTGGCGGGTCAGGGCGGGGTGGGGCAGGTAGGGCAGGGTTGACCCGAACCACCCCGCCCCGTTTAAATTAAAAATAAATTAAAACTTAAGGAAAAAAAGAAAAAAAATAAAAATATATTTAAAAAAAGTTAAACGGGTCAGAAACCTTGACCCGGTCTGCCCCACGACCCGCCCTGACCCGATCCGCCCTGAATTTTGATGGGTTTCGGGGCAGGTGGGAAAAAACCTTTCGGATCGGGGCGGGGGCGGGCGGATCCGATCTGCTTTGAGCCCAACCCGTTGCCATCACTATCCGGAATGCTTCTAAGTCTTGGATTGCACCGATGAGTGGGCACCGCTAGGAATTCTTCAAAACCTGACACAAGAGCCGAACCGTAGAGAATTAATTCTCTATAAGAATATTGTAGAGGGCACGGCTCTTCCCGAGAATGAGAAATAAGACCGTCTCTCCCCTTTATTTATAGGAAAAAAATCCAAAGCTCTTTCGTGTCTTGCAAGATATGAGAGTTCTATTCCTAATAAGTTTGTGTAAACCCTAAAAATTCTTTCGAAGCAAATTTTTGACTTTCTAGAAGCTTTCAGAGGGACCCAATTAGATTCATATAATTAAGCTCCCAATAATTAAATCTATTCAAACTGATCTAGACTATCTGATTTAATTATTAATAATAAATACACTCCACCAAAAACGAATTATTGTAACTCCTAATATATAAATAATCGCAGGAACTAAAATAATTAATTCCGTAATTAATTATACTCTTGACTTATTAATCTAATAGTTGGTCCCCGTCTTTTGATCTGATAATTAATTAGGTATGTATCTGACCATATCACTTAAATAATTATACACTCCGCTTAACTCTCAATTATCACTGCTATGACTTCTATTTAGCATGGTCCGCTAAGTATTAACCTTAGATTCCTAAAATCATACTCGCAGATAATTAATTTAAGCATATCATTTAACTCTTTATTCAACAGAAATATATTCTTCTCACAGTATGCATTCGATTTTTTCACTCTTATCTAATTCTCAACATGCAGAGTATATTGATCAAATATTTATTCAGTCTCACCCACAGTATATCTAATTCTCTTAAAATTGCTCCATAACAAGACCTACTCGAGACAGATTTAGACTAACCATATGACAATCATGTGGAACTTTAACTCACACGTACAATCATGCTTTGGTATTAAATTCAAACAATAGTCATGTCTAATATACTTATCTCGAAGTATATCAATGTCATCACTCACGACTTCAACCAGCTGAAACGATTAAGATAAATCGCCTACTTTATTAAGTTAGAGTGATAGACAAATGAACCTTAATAGAATAAAGGAGCAACTTTTATTCTTAGTTCAGGACTAATGTTTTTTGTTGAAATATTAAATGTATCTTCTGTACTTCCAAGTACTCATTTAAAATTTCCTCAAAGCAACCAATGGCACTTTATTACCGCTTTTAATTAAAAAGTTTGCAAATAATAAACATCACATTTATTCAATAAATAAATAATTGTTTATTTACAATTCAGTCAACTATACTTAATTAGACAAAAATCCCAATAGGAAAATGCATATCAGCATATAACACGAAATTATGAGTCTTTACAAGAAATTTAACGCGATAAAATTTATGATTTGCAAATTATCACTGGATATATAGCTGCAAGAACAAAACGATGAGAGACTAAGAGTAGAATGGTTAGATGTGCACGGCCTGCATACCTTGTGAAAAAGGTAATGTACAAGTTCTCTATTGAAATTTCTTAGTCCACGACATTATTGTGACTGGACAAGTGTAAAAGGAAACAAATGACAATCAACCATTTGTTTTTATTTGGAGAGTTTGTTCTGGACTTGTCTCTATGGCCTCGAGCTCGGTTTGCAGCTAGCGATGAGAATTTAATACATGACTCAAACAAGTGTAGCATAATTCCAAGAAAAAATGAGAATTTAATACCATTGCAGTGGGAGTGCGAACCGAGGTATTCCAGCCGTGAAACAAACGCTAAAACACGGCGACACAAAAGGGCCAGAATCTTGGGTTCACACACCATAACGGATCTCAATAGTCAGTAGGAACTTTTACAAAGGATCACCTCAGAAGTGCAACTGCATCCCTACTCAGTTCTTGCCTGTAAGTACCTCATAGAGCTAACTGGAGCCTAACAACCCATAAGATATTAAGGAAAAAAAAAGAGAGATTTAGAAAGACATAGATAGACAATAAAAGGCTTATTGTATTACTAAGTGAACTCTGGGAAAACTTTTTGCCCTTCAGGGTTACAAACACACTCCTTTTATAGGCAAAGTAGTGAGAATACAAACAAACAAGGTAACATCACTGTGTGCATCATGGACACAATAATTTTACAAAGTGGCCGACATATGGCCCACACACTTTTACACGCGGCAAGAAAATACGCAAAGGGCCAAAACATCGTAGCCGACAAACATGACTCACAATATGATTCACAGAGCACTACTTTACATAAAGATAATAAATTAGACTTTTGACATATGTTTAGATTCTCTGCGGATAAGCTTTTGAGATTATGAGGTCCCGAGATTAGTTTCTGGGCTAGTGACATTTGGATCATCCGGATCTGATGGGTATCCAAAGCGCTTCCACCATGCCTGGTTCTCTTTCTTCAAGTGCTCTTCCCAATTTTGATTTTCTAATTTTTCCAAGAGATTAGGATCATCTTCATTTGGATCTTGAGAATCAAGAAAAATACTGATGGTCCAATCTAGTGAATTATCTTGACTTGGCTTTGGAAGAGCTGGGTCCTGGTTCTTTCTAAAAGGATGAGAAGGGCTATGGAGTGAGTTTCTTTCTTGCTTCTTTTCCTTCTGTGGTCCATTGTGGATATTTTTTGTGACACCTAGTCTTTGAGATGGTCTACCTAAGCTCAGCTGATTCCAAGGAACATCTTCATCAAGAGCAGTAGGAATTTTTTATTCCCAGTAAGGATTTCTTGTTTTAGTTGGTCCTAAAGCTTTGTCAAATTTGCTCCTGTGAATGTCAATGTCCCATTGAATTTGTGTGCGATATTCACTTGGTAAAAATTCCCATGGAGCATCATCTTCAATTTTGGGCCATATTTCCGGAGGGATGGTTTGGTTAATCTCTGTCATTCTTCTCTAGAATTCTCTGAATTCTTTTGGGTATACTTCTCATTATTTATGGAGGTCAAATGGAAAGAGGGAATATTCTTTGACTGAGAGAAATGGTAATAAGCATTCAATTCTGTGAAATAACCTTTTCTTTGAAAGATGAGAATAACATGCAGATTTCCACAGAAGTTCTGAGGTCTTGTGCTTGAGATAATAAGCTTCAAACATCTTGAGCCAGTGATCAAGAGGATAAAACCACTCAAAGAAGGTTTTAGCATAATATTTTGATGTGGTAAAGACATTGGAACAGATCTTGAGATATCTGAGAAAGCTAACCATCTTAAAAACAGGGAAACTCATTCCAATCTAGTGTAGCTCTAGGAGATACCATAAGAGTCATAGTAACTCCTTGCAGAATATGAAATTTTCCAAAATTTCATGAAAACTATTGTCCATGAACTGATTGAATCGGAATAATGTCAAGAAAGGATAATCTGGATGAAAACCTAATCCACTAAGAACTTTAATTCTGTGCTCTTGTATTAGGATGGACTGATATTTGAACAAACAGTCCTTTGCTCTAGCCTTTATGATTTTAACTTGCATAAGTTGCTGAAGGTCTGGAGAAGAAGCAGTGATGAAGTTAGTGGGCTGCATCATGTGAATGACAAGAATTTGAGCAATCTGAGAAGACGAAATCTTTGGCTTGGAAGGTAAATCTGGGAGAAGATTATGTTTCCCTTTGATGTGTTTAACTTCAAAATTGAATTTGGAAAACCATTCTGCCCATCTGAGTAATTGAGAGTTCGGGATCTGCTTCCTTTTAAAGTCGAGCATCTTTGGAAAAGAAAATATATCCATTTCGATAAGAAACTTATGTCCAATGAAATGAAACTAAAAGTTTTCAGTTCCTGTTTTGACAGCAAGGATCTCCTTGAAAGTTGAGTGATAATGTTTTTATGCATTGAAAAATGATCCACTTTTGTAACCACAAATTCTAGCTTTCGATTTTTTTCTTCCAACAGGATAGCTGCCCAAAAACAATCACTTGTGTCTGTTTAAAGTACCCTTTTGCCATCTATGGGTATCTGTAGTGAGGGTAGTGAGGTAACCTTTGCTTTGATGAACTGAATGGCCTTTGTTTGGGCTAAAGACCATGGAGGAAAATTCTTCTTAAGCATGTCTTGGAGTGGACGGATCATTGGGGATAAATGATTCACAAATTCAGCCATGTAATTAACAATACAGAGAAATTGTTGGACCTTAGTTTTGGAAAGATTTTCATCTGGGAATCTGAGAAGTTCTTGTCCAACATGAGGTTGCAGAGAATATTGACTATCTTTAATATGTATTATAAAAAAATCAACTTCATTTGCCCCAATCAGCATCTTCTTTCGAGAAAGCATGATGCTATAATCTTTGACAATATTAGTAAATTGTGATAATAATTGTTCATGAGATATTACATCTTCTGAGAAGAGCAGAATGTCATCAATGTAGACCAAAGCAGTTGAGAGAAGGGGATCAAAGATCCTTGTCATAGCCTTTTGAAATAGAGAGGGTACCATTTTAAGACCAAAAGGCATAGCAGTCCATTAGTAATGGTGATTTGAAATGCAGAAAGTTGTCTTTTATCTTTCTTCTAGAATAATGCCCAATTACCTAAATCCTGCTTTAAGATCAAACTTTGAGAAGATTTTGGCTCTGGATAAATTGGCAAACATAGTCTTTCTGTATGGAAGAGGAAACTTTTCATCAGCAATGAAGGCATTTAAAGGTTTATAGTCAATGACTAGCCGAAGTTTTCCTCTGACTTGTTCAATTCTCTTGTTGACATAAAAGGCTTGACATGCCCATGGAGAAGTTGTAGGTTCAATAAGTCCTTTCTGTTGTAACATGGCGAGTTCTTTGGTAGCAAGTTGAAGGTGTTTTGGATTCATTCCATTATGACTAGCTTTTGTGGGATTAATGTCTTCATTTTTCTTGAAGGGAAGAGAAATAGGTAAGTCTAGGTTTTTTCTAAAGAGGATTAGTGCATTTGGTAAGGAAATCCATGTGAAATTCTGCACAACAATCTCGAATAAGGGTTTCAGTAATATTTTGGTAAGGTAATAGAGAGAAATGAACTCCTGGTTGGAGGTATGGCACGTAATAGGACTTGAACCTTAAACCATCAGGTAGAGGAATAACTCGTTTTTGCCAAAGTTGTCGAATGAGATCAAACCCAATCACAATATCTTTTCCTGGAGATGAAGATCCAATGAACTTGTAATAAAGGCTTAATTCTGGAAAGACTTGAAGTTTTACAAGCTTGCTGATGAGATTAGTGGTAAAATAACCACTTGTGGATTGAAAAACTTCCTGGTGTGATTTCCACATATCTGGTGGGAGAATGGCTGGATTGAGAATAGAACTAACTGCTTCCGTATCAAACAACTCAATCAGCATGATTGGCTTTTCATATTTTCCTGCAACAAGCTGTACTTTAATCATTAGAACAGACAAAGGAAAAGAAAGGTTAACAACTTGAATTCCATAGCACCCTGAGATGCTATCTGAATCTTTATCTGAGTAATCTGAAGAATCATCTTCATAATCAATGGCAAAAATTGTTTCTGGAGACTGCTCATCTTGTTCAGAGAAAAGAGATTCAAGATCTTCTTGATCATCAGGGTCAATTTTAGTAGTAACAAAGATTTGTTGAAGGATTTTGTCCTTCTGTTTGCTGGGACAATTTTTTGCAAAGTGACCCCTTTTGCCACAGACGAAATACCGATTTCCTTTCTTCTTGGAGAATTTTCTTCTAAAAAACTTTCTTCTTTTCTTCTTGAAGAAAGGTTTATCAAACCTTTGTAGCTTGGACATCTTCTGTTGTGGAATTTCTTTTTTGAGGAACAGTCACAATCCTTTATGGTATGTTTGCACTTGATCTGTAAGGTTGGATTTGTGCAAGCATTCTTTAGCTTAGTGCCCGTTGCGCTGATATCTTTGAGAAATTCTGTTTGAATACACAGCTTCTTCGATGTATTTATTATCCATCTTTGTAATTAACCAAAAGATGTTTGCTGCAGAGTCCGTCCTTGAAGTTCAAGGCTACAAAGAGTTTTTTGTCCAAGAGGATCAGGAATAGAATTCAAATAGGCTTGCTTAACATTAGCATCACCTATTCCTCCAATAACATAATATCTTTGGACAGTATTTCAGAAATGTTTTTCCAGATCCTTTGGCTTGTAAAAACAACATTTAAGCTTGAAAAACTCTTCTCTAGCAATATCTTTGAGGTGATCTATTTTTCTACAAAATTCAGAATGTAATACTTGAAAAAAAAACATCAATTGTGGGCAACTGCAATAATTACCTTTGTCTATATTCACCAAGGTTGATGTACCAATCTCTGAGGAAGCCAGTTAACTGGGTTGCACAAGCTTGTATGATTGTAGCCTATGTCCTATTTGTCTTTAATAATTTAGAGTAAGCCCATGCCAACATTTCATAGAATCAATTTTTCCATGCCGAAAGAGAAATATCATCAAAAGTGAAATTTGTTGAAGAATTTGCTGTTGAAGGATAAGCACACTGGAAAGTCCCTATACTAGGACTTTCTTCACTTTCATCAATATCTTTAACAATTGGTTCAGAGGCTCTCGTAGGTTGCTCTTGGCTAGATATGCCAGATGTCTCCCCCATAAAGAGAGGAGGACAATCTTCAAAGGATTCATCAGAGGGTAAAGTTTCCTTGATAATAGGAAACAAGGGAGGTTTATATTTGATAGCTTGTTGCAAAAAGTCTGAGATGGGATTTTTGGCCATCAATTGTGAGGGTTTAGGTGTTTCTGTTGTAGTAGGTAAAGGTTGAGTTGTAGGTGGTTCTACCTCAGAAGTTGGAGATGCAGATTGAGTAGGTGGAACAGGTTGGGTGGATTTTGGTACATATCTGGGTTTTGGTTTTAGAGGCCTTAATTTCCTTTCTCATTCTTCCAGAGGAAAAAAAAGATTTTGAAGAACCAAAAACACTTGATTCTGTTGGAAGAATATCTGTCAAGAAAGTTGAACTAGCCGAAGAGTAGAATGGTATGGATGGTGGCATAAACGTCGCCGTTTAGCACTGCAAAGAAGACAATTGTGTTTTAAGTGAACATATTTCCCTTTCCTGAGAGTCAAAAGGTAATCGATTTTCAAGCAAGGTCATAATTTCATTGTGAAGTTGTTGGATCTTTTGTCTGCAGGCTTGTATGGGGGTGAGTATAATTTGAGTTTGTTGTTGAAGGGTGGCTTCAATCCTCTTTTGACTTTGATCAATCCTCTTTAATAAATTATTTTGACTCAAAGCATTTTTTGAATGCCAATTCAAGACTGCTTTAGCAGGAAAGAGTTGTTCTAAAGATCCGTCTGGTCTGCGAGATGTTAGATTTGGTACTTTCCAAGAGTTTGAAGATTGATTTTTCTCAAAAGACTATAAAGAGGGGAACTTATCTTGAGGAGGTGGATGAAACATATGAACTGTCTAAGGAACTGTAGACTTTATCTAAAATATTCAAATTTGCTTAATGAATTTTCTGAACTTATTATTAAATAATCTAGGCTAGCCAGTACACTTCATTATTCTTGGTTGTTAAAACTGAAAAGTCAAAGGGAAAAAAAATATATTTTTAATAAATACACGCAATTAGGATTCATTGGATCATGAACGTATGGTTGGAATCTTGCAATTGTAAAAAAATTGCTCTATGCTATTATGATTTAGATTGACAAAATCCTTCAATTGAATTATTTTATTTGCAGACTTTTAAACTATCAATGATATGGTGCTTTTTGTCACATACGGTAATTCATTCTGCAAGACTGCAACAGGGCATTAATTGTTTCTTGTGAATGCTATTCTATTGATTTTATTTGTGCATTTGGTTATGTTAAATAATCATGCCCCCAAAAAAATTCATTCTATTGATGTTGGATTTGTTTGTATGGGATTCTGGTGTTGCAATCTTTGTTGGACATTGATGTACATAAACACCTATTAATTGTTGTCTTCAAATGATAGATCTACTATTGAGATCAAAGTTATCTTATAAAATAATAGAGTATGTAGAATAAGATTGTATTAGCTCATCAATCACAAAGAGTTGTGATTGTCAGATGTAAGTTATATACTTATTCTTAAATTATCCCTGGTCAATATAATAATGAGATACGAATATCATTATTGCAGATAGACTAGCATGTGACGCATTTCTTTCTTATGAAGAAAGTAATGATCTCACGAGTTAGGATGTAGGGACATCTAAATGGACACATGGATGCATTATTAGTTAAATATGTATTGGATGATCTGCCTAGAGATACCACATGGTAAATTATCCAAGCGTTAGTGGTTGATCTCTAATGGACGGTTGTGAAATTGGTACTTTAACTTGAGGATACCATAGAATCTTTTATAATGATTGTTATACTTAGTCAGACATTTGATAAGACTCTAGCCACGAGTTATCAGGAAGACGCCATACAAGTATAAATAATGAAAATTGCATAAAGGTTGTAAGTATCCAAGATGAGGATTCATCACTCCTAGATAATGGGAGATTATAACCTGCTTCTTGCCTACTTTGGTTAATATAAATTCCTAAGCCGAGGTGAAGTTATGAGTTGAAAATATTTCATCATGACTTGGTTTGATCAACCAACAGTTAAGGTGAATAATTAGTTGTTATGCGATTAAGTTTTTCCATATCTGTTAATCGATTGGGTAATATTGATGAATGGATTATATTTTC
>CAVNYN010286713.1:4318-18877 GCA_963692815.1 Nyctanthes arbor-tristis
CCCCCCCCCCCCCCCCCCCCCCACCCCCCCCCCCCCCCCCCCCCCCCCCCCCCCCCCCCCCCCCCCCCCCCCCCCCCCCCCCCCCCCCCCCCCCCCAAATATATGTCTTTTATTATACCGTAACCCACTTTGTCTTGCACCATAATAATAATTATTACAATCAATTAATTAAAGATATTATTTCCTTTTCTTTTGTTAAAACTTCAATCTTCTCTCTATAAAAAAGAAGATATCTTACTCATTTCTGCTTGCAACGAATCTACATTCCATCCGGAGATGAGAAACCAAATCCTAACCACAGAGTGAAGCCAATTTATCTTCGACCATATAAATGTCCAGAACAATTTTACGGGTTACGGGTACCATCAACAAGATAGTGCATGCTTATTAGATCAATTCTAATGTTTGGGAAAACGCTAAATAAAGAAGGGGGGAGGGGGAAAAAACATATTCCTAAATAATGTATGCGGAGAAATTGGATAAACCCCTGCTGGGAGGGGGGTGATTTTGGCCTGTCTCTTACATTTTCTCCCTTCCAAATGGGTTTTTCCACCCCATTCCCCCATACATATGTGCTTTTGTTGGGTGAACAAACCAAATAAGTAGAATTACTCTTATTATTAGAGACTACCTCTACTTGACCCGATAATAAAGGTTAATAAAGGGGTCCATACATATATGACTAGCTAGCAACTTTGTTATTTAGTGTCATATCAGTGTCATGTAGAGTAAGTATTTACCTAGGGTTCAGTAGTAGATATGACTGAACATATATGCAAATTGTAACTCCTATACAAACTCTTTTGCCCACAGCGAAACCAATCACTATTCCCTGGTGATTGGTACCAATCAAATGCACTAAAAAAGTGTCATGTTGATTTTATCATTCAATGGCCATATCAGTAGCAATAAATGTATATCATTCTCAAAACCTATTTACAAGGCAACATGGAACGATATTGGCCCACGAAGAAGTTTTCTCCAGTCATCATTCATTCATCATTGGTATTCTCTCGACGAAAATGGCATGGAAGTATTTAGTTTTCCAATAATAATTTACACAAACTATGGCAACATATTGAATAATATAGATCTAAATTTTCAAGTGGTAGGTGTCTACGTGAAATGAAACTTAATTATGCACCGAAAAATGTTACTAGATCTTCTAGGTTCCAGAGGTATAGAAGCTCTGTATATAGATGAAAAATAAGTTGTCAAAATCACTAAAGATTAAGAAATAATTGTATAAATCTTTAGTAAAAATATGAAATATACAAAACGAGTAAACGAGGAAGACTTGAGCACGAATTGAAGATTGTACTGTCGAATTTACCATTGTAATGAAGACATGAAGGACTAGTTATACAAGGTTATGAAAAGGGGGTGGGAAATTAAAAGGAAAATAAATGTGAGAAACCTTTTTTGATACAAGATGAATATATAGGGTAGGGGGAGGGAAATTAGAGTAAGGGACGGGTGTGATTCGAACTCAAGACCTCTTCGGTTTTAAAATTCTAATGAGATAATTGACATGATACTACCCGTAATCTTCATTTGAGGTTTGCAAACTGGGGGAAAAATCTCTAATGCAAATAGGTGACATTGTCAAGCTTACAGTTACAAGATCAATCATTTAGATTCATATATATATGAGTATTGAGCGTGTTAAATGTTCATTACATATTTCAACTACTCACTTTATAACCATGCATATTGAATGTGATTCTCATGTGGCTTATTTTCTGGGTGCTAAAGGCATAGCTGGAGCATGGGAAGTTCAATACAAATTAGAGGAGATTCGTTGCATGGTTTGTAAAGACGAATAATATTCCTGTTAAGCATATATATATATTTGGCGCGAAGCAAATAAAGCGGCTGATCGGATATGGCTAATTTAGGACATCAATACGCTAACTTAAGAGTTTTTGAGGCTTTCGAAACTTGACAAGCATTTTTGGGGCATCATTCGTACGGAGAAAATGGGGATACCTTACCTTCGCAGTGTTACAGAATTAATGAAGGAGATTAGTAATATGTTTGTAATGGATATTGTATTGACTTTGTACCGGTTGCACATTCATGCATTAGATCTGTAGGATGTTATGTATGCTTTTGGGAGGTAAGGCTCGTCACGTCGCCCTCTCGCAGTGTATGTGGTTTTTTAATATGGAATAAAACGGCAGGGGAAGCCAAACCCTCTCCATTAGGTTAAGGTGGAGGCATAAAAATCACACTAAAGCGTAATGGTGCTTTCTCCACCCAAAAAAAAAGACTCACTCACCAAAAACAGAAAAAGTGACGGGAGAAAAAGTAGAAAAAATGGACTCAATATGGGAAAATGGGAAATATCACGAGTCGGGTGGACGATATAGTGCATGCACTTTAGTTATTATACAAGTTCTGGACTAAAAGAGTATCATCTCTTAAGATTTCATTCATAATGAAGAGCCTGAATTCATTTCTATACTCGTTCCATTCCAAATATATGATCTAATTTGTTTTTTGTTTTTTTTCCACATGGATTAAGAATGGTAATTGGAAAGATATATTTTGTAATTAGTTTTTCTAGTTTATCTATTTGGAACAGAGAGAGGAGTTAGAGGAGTAATAATAATAGTAATAGTATATAATAATAACAACAACAACACATCTTATTCATCACTTCAAATTTCTGACAATAAAAACACGGGAAAGTATATTCATAATATAATTCTTTTTATAGGTACACCACATTTTATTACTTTGAAGGTCCACGATCTTTATAACTTATAAAACTGAAGTCCCAAGAAATTTTATTGCATTTTTTCTAAATAGTTTTTAATTTGTATATCTTTCTCATTGATGCTTATAACTATACGAAAAATTTCATTTGTATGTCTCAAAGTAAAAAGAAAATATAAAAATTTACTTTTATACATTTCTTGTTTTTTGCTTATTTAAATTCTTTAAGTGGTTTTCACACCGAACTTTTTAGATAGAAACCATTGTTAGATACAAGATGTGATAAAATCAATAAAAGATTAAGAAAAAAATACAGTGAAGAAAAAATTAATGACTTAATCTAAAAACTCGAAAAGATGAAGAATATTGAATATAATTATTGTGTTGTGTATTTAGTAAGAAGTATAGTGTCAATATAACTCCCTAAAAACACCTATATTAATTGAAAGTATTATTCTCTCTCTTTTAACTTCATTATTATTCTCTATAAAAGAAGACATTCTACTCATTTCTGTGTGTGACGAATCTTCAACTCATTCATCCAGAGATGAGAAACCAAATCCTAAGACAACACAAGCATAGACAAGGTACGAGAAGTGAGATCAATTAAATAGGCCAAGCCAGTTTATTGTAGTTTGGCCATATAAATGTCTACACCAATTTTACGGGCCATTGCAGTGCTCTGTTTTGTCAGCCTAATAATCTCTGCTAGAATTGATCTACATTAAATGATAATAAGATTAATAAAGTGGTTCGTATTATTTAGTGTCATATCACTGTCACATTAAGTAAATATTCATCACTGGTAGTTCACACCAATAACTTTTGTTGGATAAATGAACGTTATCAAACCTCAAGTAGGCTTATTCATCGAGTCACTTGTCAAGCTAGGCATCTTTTATTTGATAGTACGTCTAATCGCTCGTCTTTAATTAGTTTGGTATCATATTACAATAACTCTCTATTAATTTCTTTACTAATTTTAGTTATTTAATTAATTGGTCCGGCGTCCGGTTAGTTTATCTAATGACTATCTATGTTTATATCCATATATATCCATGTTACAAATGTATATATAGACATAATTCATCTTTTCGAAAATATATTGGCACACAAACCACATTGTAATTGCATTAAATGTCCTATATTTTATTTTGTTATATTTATATCCACTACTTTTTCTTTTCATTGCATTTTTATCCTGAACTTTCAATTAATTAACAGTCATGATTGCAAAAAATAATCCCTCAATGATATTTTCTATTGAAAATTTCTATTAATGTACTTTAAAATAAGGAGAATATATATGTAACGTCTCCTTGTTTTTTCATAATTTTTAACTCAATTTAAAACATTAGCGTGTTTATGCAATGTAATCTAAAGTAGAAACTATTAATAAGAATAATATGAGATAATAATTAATTAAAAATTAAGGATAAATAAGTTGTGGACCTAAGTATAACAATTAGTAAAGATTAAAAAAATTGTTGTCTCAAATCTCAATATAACCGTCCTTCATCATTTAGAAGCTCACTACTAAAAGTAAAAAAGCACTTGAAAGAATAAATATACATTAATTAATTAAAAGAAAAAGGGTAAGCATCTAATTTCCGAGGAAGAGATTCTCTAGCTAGTGTAAGGCAATAAGCTGTAAGGTGTAGACGTCATTGTTAATGCTAGAAAACAACACTGTCACTGGTTTACTGCACACTTCTGTTCTCAATCCCTATAAATACCACCCACCATTCTCCATTCCTCAACCTGACTCAATGGCCTCAAGAAAACACTTTGTTTTCCTCATTAGTTACATTCTTTGCTTCTTTTTACCCAATATTAGATTGAACTTTAAGCCTGTCTTCGCTCAGGCATGTCCTGTTTTTGCATGCAATGTCTCTGCAAATCCTGCTCTCCAGAATTTCAGTTTCTGTGATGCTTCTCTGGACGTGAAAACCCGGGTGGATGATCTGGTAAGTAGGCTGACATTGCAGGAAAAAATTGGGTTCTTGGTTCATGAGGCACAAGGAGTGGACAGGCTTGGAATTCCTTCTTATAATTGGTGGTCTGAGGCTTTGCATGGGGTGGCAAAATATCCGAGTGTTAATTTTACGAAACTGGTTCCTGGTGCCACCAGCTTCCCTCAGGTCATTCTCACCGGTGCAACTTTCAATGAATCCTTATTTGAATTAGTTGGAAAGGTAATGCAAAGCTTCTCAGATGATTTTGTTCTGTTTTTTAGTCTGCTAATCTGTGGATTCTTTCTTCCACCATTCTTCTATTTTTCAATCAATCTGTGTGTGGTGGTAGGTGAAACTTCCTTCAGCATGAAATGTCTTTTTGCCCATTTCGACGACAGTCTGTTACATGGAATTCGTTGGATTTAGTAATCACAGGAAAATAGTTGGTATAAGAGGTTTTTGATGTCAGCAGGTGGTTTCCACTGAGGCCAGAGCTATGCACAATGTTGGATTAGCTGAACTGACATTTTGGTCACCCAATGTTAACATCTTTCGCGATCCCAGATGGGGATGAGGCCAAGAAACTCTAGGAGAAGACCCTTTGCTTTCGAGCAAGTATGGTGCAGCATATGTAAGAGGCTTGCAACAGAGAGATGATGGTGACAAGGAGAGACTGAAAGTTGGTGCTTGCTGTAAACATTATACGGCCTATGACTTGGATAACTGGAAAGGAATTATGAGATACAGTTTCAATGCTGAGGTACTTCTATCTGATCATAATTCATTTTTGCGTTCTTTTTTTTCCTGAATTTTGATTTCCACAGTAAGTTGATTCATTTTATGCTGTGTGAGTTAGGTAAGTCAACAAGATTTGGTTGATACGTTCCAGCCCCCGTTCAGGAGCTGTGTTCTTGATGGAAAAGTGGCTAGTGTGATGTGTTCATATAACCAAGTTAATGGCAAGCCAACGTGCGGTGATCCCGACCTCTTAGCTGGTGTAATTCGAGGCCAGTGGAAATTGAATGGGTATTTATCCTTTGGATGCTTTAACTTATTAACATTTCACTTAGAGTTTAAAGTAACGAAAAAAAGAATACTGATAGATAGATTTTCCCCCATTTGGTTTCTCTAGGTACGTAGTTTCTGACTGTGATTCTTTGACGGTGATGTTTTATGACCAAAAGTACACCAAAACACCAGAGGAAACTGCTGCTCTGGCTATAAAATCAGGTTTGTAATGTGTGATTTGGTACCACTGTGATTGGATTAATTTTCATGATTGTATAATCTTACTATGCAGGGTTGGATTTAGACTCTGGATCATTCTTAAGCAATCACACTCAAGCTGCAGTAGATGGTGGACTTGTAAATGAAGAAGACATTGATAGGGCAATTTCGAACAATTTTGCCACACTTATGAGACTGGGATTCTTTGATGGTGACCCCCAGAAAACAACTATACGGAAATCTTGGGCCGCAAGACGTCTGCACCCCTGCAAATCAGGAGCTTTCTCGTGAAGTTGCACGACAAGGGATAGTTTTGCTCAAAAATACTCATGGATCACTTCCTCTATCTCCCACTGCCATCAAATCCTTGGCAGTAATAGGTCCCAATGCTAACGTAACAAAAACCATGATTGCCAATTATCAAGGTATCTTTTCTTCTCTATATAAAGAAGGTAGTAAAAATACATCAAGAAGGTTTAACATTGGATTTCTTGAAGGCGTGCCGTGCAAATACACGACTCCTTTGCAAGGACTGATGGCCTCGGTTGCAACTTTGTATGAACAAGGATGCGCTAATGTATTGTGTGCTACTGTTGAAGTAGATGAAGCTAAGAAAGTAGCAGCTGCAGCTGACGCAGTAGTATTGGTCATGGGATCGGACCAATCTATTGAGAGAGAGACCTTGGACAGGGTCGATATTACACTTCCAGGACAGCAATCACTTCTGGTTACACAAGTTGCAGATGTAGCCAAAGGGCCTGTCATTCTTGTTATTATGTCTGGAGGTGGAATGGACGTACAATTCGCCAAAGATAATCCCAAAGTTACTAGCATCCTCTGGGTCGGTTTCCCTGGCGAAGCTGGTGGAGCTGCTATTGCTGATGTAATCTTTGGATACTATAATCCAAGTAAGCATTCCTAATATTTTTTATGTTACATTTGGAGAAATATGTTTGACAACATTATTTTGTGAGTATTAAGATTGTGTCCACTTGGGTGTAGGTGGAAGGCTACCAATGACATGGTATCCCCAATCATATGCAGACAAGGTTAATATGACTAACATGAACATGAGACCGGATCCTGAAACAGGCTACCCTGGTCGAACATACCGTTTCTACACTGGCCCAACAGTTTTTTCATTTGGGGATGGACTAAGCTACTCTCAATTCAATCACCACCTAGTTCAAGCTCCAAAGCTCGTTTCAATCCCATTGGACGAGGGACATGCCTGTCGCTCATCAAAATGCAAGTCCGTTGATGCTCTAGAACAAACCTGCAAGAATATGGGCTTCAACATTCACTTGAGAGTTAAGAATGTGGGGAAAATGGCTGGAAGGGACACGGTTTTGCTCTTTTCGAGTCCTCTACAAGTGCACAATGCACCTCAGAAGAACTTGTTGGGATTTCAGAAACTCCATTTGACACCAATGGCCGAGGGACTGGTTAAATTCGATGTAGATGTTTGCGAGCATCTGAGCTTGGTGGATCGGCAAGGCAATCGAAAACTAGCACTTGGACGGCACGTTCTTCACGTAGGAAGCCTGAAACGTTACTTGGATGTGACAATTTGAAGAATCTACATACATTAAAACTTGTTTACTTTCTTCTTCCACAGAAGATATGAAAGGACAAAATACAGATATATTGAATAAATACAAAATAAATAAGTAAATAAAATCTTATCCTCTTCATCATCTTCCCTTGTTGCCTTCCTTGATAATGATATTCCAAATTGCATATATTTCATATTCACAAATACACTTGTATGAGAAAAAGTTTTTTTTTTTTTTTTAAATGAAAAATTATTAACTTAAAGAGAGAGAGAGAGAGAGAGAGAGAGAGACAGAGGCTATAAGAAAGGACATTTTACCCACTTTCTCGTACCACAAATCTTCAACTCATTCAACCAGAGATGAGAACCAAAAAGAAGTGATAATGATAATCAAACACCTCATACCGCGCCAATTTATTGCAACTCGCCAACTCCGTATCAGAAAAAGCCTAGAACAATTTACTTATGATTCTGTATTAGCAGTTTGGAATTTAATTAGTAATGTTTCATTCCCTTTTTTTTTTTAAACGGGGTATTGACCTACTCTTAGCAAGATAATACTTATAAGAATATGAAGAAAGAAAAACTAATGTACTGTTAAAAGCAATAAATACAAAAATCAGAAAAGATTAAAGACTTCAACTATAACTAAACTGTAGTGCCGTAAATAAAAATCGCGTTGTCAATAGCAAACACCCCCGAAGGAAATTCAATGGACACAAGCATAAAAAGAAACTAAAAACATAGCCTTGATTTTGGTTTCAAGAATATCAATCTTCACAAGTTGTGGAACCCATATCAGTAAACTTGTTACAATTGTTTTGACTTATTTGTCTTGATCCATCTTGTGATAAATTGGTCCTTTCATCTCTTCTGTATAACAAGAAACAAAAACTGGTAAAAAGAAAAAAAAATTCAGGAAGATTTCTTCAAATCCTCACATTGAATGAATGTCTCAAGCTTCCTACATGAAGAACATGTTCTCCCAATGCAACTTTTCGATTGCCTTGTTCATCAACCACACTCAGATGCTTGCAAACATCTATATTGAATTTAACCAGTCCCTCAGCCATTGGTGTCAAATGGAGTTTCTGAAATCCCAATCTGTGCTTCTGAGGTGCATTGTGCACTTGCGGGGGGCTGGAAAACAAGAAAACAGTATGGCTTCCAGCCATTTTCCCCATATTTTTAACTCTCAAGTGAATATTGAAAGCTACATTCTTGCAGGTTTCTTCTACAGCATCAATGGACATGCAATTTGATGAGAGACAAACATGTGCGTCCGCTAATGGGACAGAGACGAGCTTTGGGGCTTGAACAAGGTGGTGATTGAATTTAGAGTAGCTTAGCCCATCCCCAAATGAAAAAACAGTAGGGCCCTTGTAGAAACGGTATGTTCGACCGGGGTAGCCAGTGGCCGGGTCGGGTCTCATGTTCATGATAGTCATATTAACCTTGTCAGCATATGATTGGGGATACCATGTCATTGGTAGCCTTCCACCTGCACCAAAGTGGACAAGATCAATAGTCTATCAAAATAATGCCCAACACTTCTAATCTACATTAGCAAGTATATTTCTCCAAAGGCTTACTTGGATTGTAATATCCAAAGATCACATCAGCAATTGCAGCTCCCCCAGCTTCTCCAGGGAAACCGACCCAGAGGATGCTAGTAACTTTAGGATTATCTTTGGCGAATTGTACATCCATCCCACCTCCAGACATAATAACAAGAATGACAGGCCCTTTGGCTACATCTGCAACTTGTGTAACCAGAAGTGATTGCTGTCCTGGAAGTGTAATATCGACCCTGTCCAAGGTCTCTCTCTCAATAGATTGGTCCGATCCCATGACCAATACTACTGCGTCAGCTGCAGCTGCTACTTTCTTAGCTTCATCAATTTGAGCAGTGGCACATGATATATCACAGCCTTGTAGATATACTGTTGCCACCGAGGCCGTTAGACCTTGTAAAGGAGACGTATATTTGCAGGGAACACCTTCAAGAAATCCCATGTTAACTTCATATTATTATGTGCATAAGTTTTATATATTCCATTTTCAGGAAAAGACCAAGGGAGATACCTTCATAATTGCCAATCATGGTTTTGGTCACATTAGCATTGGGACCTATTACTGCCAATGATTTGATAGCGGTCGGAGATAGAGGCAGTGATCCTTTGGTATTTTTGAGCAAAACAATCCCTTCTCGTGCAACCTCACGAGCAAACTCCTGATTTGCGGAGGTGCATACATCTTTCGGCCCAAGGTTTCCATACAGTTGCTTCTTGGGGTCACCATCAAAGAATCCCAGTCTCATAAGTGTGGCAAAATTGTTTGAAATTGCCCTGTTAATGTCTGTTTCATTTATTAATCCACCATCTACTGCTGCTTGAGTATGATCACTCAGGAAAGATCCACAGTTCAGATCCAACCCTGCATCAGTTGTTTTTCGGATAAAAAAAAAGAAGAAAATGGCTTACAAGACTAACATTTTCAACTGATGAATCACATATTTCATACCTGACTTTATAGACAGAGCTGCAGTCTCCTCTGGTGTTTTGGTGTAATGTTGGGAATAGAACATTTCTTTTAAAGAATCACAATCTGTAACAATGTACCTGTAGTAACCAAAAAGAGCAAATATGTTGATGAAGAATATTCTTTCTGTTGATAGATTTGAAGCGGATAATGCTAGAAAGTTGTGCAAAAGTCGAATACCCATTCAACTTCCACTGGCCTCTAATAACACCAGCTAAGAGGTCGGGATCACCACACGTTGGCTTGCCATTAACTTGGTTATATGAACACATCACACTAGCTACATTTCCATCAAGAACACAGCTCTTGAATGGAGGTTGGAATGTATCATCCAAATCTTGTTGTGTTACCTAACTCACACAAGATAAAATTAAACAAATTATTTGAAAAATCAAAATTTTGGAAACGAAGAATGAATTGAATCAAATTTGATCAAACAAAAAGCAGTACCACAGCATTGAAATTGTATCTTTGAATCCCTTTCCAGTTATCCACATCATAGGCCGTGTAATGTTTACAGCAAGCACCAACTTTCAGTCTTTCCTTGTCACCATCGTCTCTCTGTTGCAAGCCTCTTACATATGCCGCACCATACTTACTCGAAAGCAAGGGGTCTTCACCTGGAGTTTCCTGGCCTCGTCCCCATCTGGGATCGCGGAAAATGTTGATATTCGGCGACCAAAATGTCAATCCAGCTAATCCAACATTGTACATTGCCCTGGCCTCAGTGGATACAACCTGTAGACACCAAAAACTTCTCAAATCCTCATTCCACCTAATTGATCTGTGATTCTAAGGATTAGGTAGGAATTCTCCCCAATCCCGCATTTAATTTGGATTATCTAACATTATAGTCAAAAGAAATTTTCTGAGGCATCTTATATACTCTTATTACAATTTTTCCAATAATATTCATGTCACTTTCATTCATGAAATAGATAAAAGAAGTTTTCTGGATTACGTGGATCAATCAGCAAGAAGGAAGATTTAAAAAGAACGATAACAATTTGAGAAGTCAAATATCAATCAAATCCAAGTTTGGAGTAAAGTTAGCAAGCTGGAGTCATAAATAACTGGTGATAACCAAATTGAGCTCACAAGTCTTAATCAGATTCACCTTTATTTTAAACACCAAAACTAATCTTCTAATTAATTAAAAATCATATCAATTATCAAATCCACTATCAAAAAGCAAATCATAAACAAACCTAGTCCTTCAAATCAACTACATTATTATTGTTGCTTGGACTTTCTGATATGTGCATTAAAAATATTTATGCCACTCTATAATATCACATCATGAAAATAAACGTCTTGCCTGATTTACAAAAGAACGTAACCCATGCTTATAAAATATGTTCAAGAAGATAACATGATGGCGACACACTGCGGCCAATGCAATCGCCTTTCATGTTAAGAAAGCGCGTCTTTGAGGTCTTATCTTATTCCCACTAAATTTTGTGGTTCCTCTTGGATTAGCCAACGTTAGATTTACAAAAAAGACAAAAACTTTTAGTCTGGGATCAAAATTTGTTAGTTGCATGACTTGGATAAGGAAATAATGGAAATTCATTGGAGGGACAATGAGACAGAAATTTAAACTAAATCCAATAAATTCTACGTAAGAGACTAGTTGCATTGGACAAGATGACATTTAATACTGAACTGAGATGAATCTGTACAATCTCTAAAACTAAAAGCAACCCTCAAATACTGATAAAAGAATCCTCAGATTTTGAAGGAAAAACAAGAAAAGAACAGAGGACATGCTATGCATTACCTTTCCAATTAATTCAAACAGGGATTCATTGAAAGTTGCAGCGGTGAGGAGGACCTGAGGGAAGCTGGTGGCGCCGGGAACCACGCTGTTAAATTTAACACCCCGTCCGGAGTATGATACTCCATGTAAAGCCTCAGACCACCACTCATAATTCGGAATTCCGAGCCGACTCACTCCCTTTGCAGAATTAACCAAGAAACCAATTTTTTCCTGCAATGTGAGCCTACCAACCAGATCATCCACCCGGGTTTTCACGGCCAAAGAAGTATCACAGAAACTGAAATTCTTGGGCCCAGGATTGCTAGAGACATCACAGGCAAAAACAGGAGATGTCTGAGCAAAAACAGGCTTGAAATTCAATCCAAAACTGGGTAAAAGGAAACAGAGAATGTAACTAAAGAGGAAAACAGTGTGTTTCCTAGAGGCCATTAAGTTGTATGACCTCTCTAAGAAAAGAAAAGGAAAAAAAAAAAAAATGGTTACAATGTGAAGGTTGTTGAGGGGGTGGAATGAACTTTATAGTGATCGAGCATGAAAGAGTATTTAATCCATATTGTTTTGTAGCAACCCGTGATGGATAAATGTAAGAGAGACTTTGGCTGGGTCCACTAAAAAATTTTGCCGTTTACAAAAGAATCTTCTCTCTCTCCATCTCAAGCCTCCAAGATTTTCCTTCTTTAAAGACAGGCTTATGTGAGTCCGTGAAAGATTTTCTTCTTCATTGTTTACCGGTTTCCACAAGAACTTTTGCAGACGTAGACAGGAAAAAGCTTATTAGCTTATTTTTCTTGGGGTGAAAAATAATAATGGGGAAAATGTTGTGGCAGATTCACACAGAAAACAGTAATAATAATGAGTGTTATCTTCTCTGTGGGTGGGGGCTGCTTCAGACAGACTTTACATATGTTTCTGTTATTCTTTCCTCTTGCCACTCTCTCGCTCGTGAAGTATAAGGATGTGGGTGGCTGTAATTTCGGCTTCATCTGTCATATCAGCCAAGCCATTGAGATAAGATATGGTCAAATATATACCTATAAATACAAAAGAGAATAGGTTAGATATAAACTTATTGTTTTCACGTAAGCCTCACCTAAATAACACTTATACTTAATGCTCAGACTCAAAGCTTCACCATATCTTGTACGCATTCATCGCACTTTATCACCCAACTTTGGGCAGAGGTCCATTCAGGTCCTTGAACTTTGATTTGATGTAATTTGGTATATATTAATGTTAATTCTTTTGTGGAGTAGGTCTCTAAAAGTGAGTTTATCAGTGGTTCAACCAAGCCAGAGTTAGGTGATCTGGAAAAGAATTTTAGGATTTTAAAAGCATTTGAATTTTCTCATTTTGAAAAAGATGAAAGAAAAAAGTGGTGACATTTAAAAGATATGAGAATTTATGATATACTTTTTGGTTTCTAATTTATCAACATATTTGACAATCTCACTTCCTAATTAATATTCATATATAATGGCCTCTGACTACTTGTACACTACTAACCACTAACTACTCTTGATTTGTAAAGAGAGCTAAAATTCTTAATGAACCCCCAAAAAAGAAAAAAAAAGGTGTATGAATAAAATAAATTATCAATTTTCCTGTCAATTTTATTATATTTTCATTTCATAAGCGATTCACATTTTTCCCCCTCTCTACACAATGTGTGGCTCCAGACATATCTACCAGTGCATAACACATTGCACTAGAATGTTGTTTCCCTGGCTCACGGAGACAATTTCAATAATGCTAAAATACAAAGTAACTTAATATAAACTATAATTCGATCTTCAATAAATAACCCTATTTCTAAGTAGACATGCATATCCATAAAAATACAACTAATAATGGCATAATTGTAGTCTGGGAATGAAAAAAGAAAGCAAGAAAATTCAACATTAAAGTTATACCAACTCAGTCGATGGACTCGGTAGAGATATTTGATGCGGGTAAGTTAGAACTCAAATCAAACATTTATATAAATGAAGCTCGATAGGGATAAGCCAAGCCAAGCCGAGCCGAGCCGGATGTTTGAGAAATATAAAATTGAATTTTAATCTCACACTTATCAATTATTATCGTGTCCAAAGCTGCTGGTTTGTGTCAGTGAGTATGGGATCCAATTGCGCTTGATTCAGTGAAGGATTCGGGAGGCCCGTGATTGGTCGGCGTGGCTGATCGGTGATTTTTGGCTTCGACCGGAGCCGTACGCGAGCACTTTTCCAAATGTAGCAGCTGTAATTTTTTGGCCATATCATGTGGAGCCTACTTGCAAATCGGGCAGGTGAATCACACACTTTTTCTTTGAACACTTTTGAAGTTTTGAACATTTTGCGTGCCATTTTCGTCCAACCAATGCCAATATGCCATAATGACTAATGGATGATGAATTGTGATCCAATTCCTTTCTTCCCATTAATATTCCCTTTGGTTCATACGTAAACTCTCGTGCTTGACAGCGTGATCTATAAGTCTTCACAAAGAATAAATAAATAAATATATAAAAGAATGTATTCACTTTGGAAACGCAAAAAAAAAAAAAAAACAATAGAAGGAAGAATACAAGTTAGAAGTTCAGTTCCAGGTTAGTTCATAATTATAATTAGGTTGTTGAACTGAATTGGTCCAACTGAAGCCTTAAGTAACGAAAAAGTGACACATTTCCCCCTTTTTCTCTTTAATTGAAGTGGTGGGTATGATTTGTCTATTTCAATTCTTTCCTCTTTATATATATAAAAGATAAATAAATAATAGTCCAAGACAGATGGGTTAGAGGATAA
>CAVNYN010286713.1:18897-43732 GCA_963692815.1 Nyctanthes arbor-tristis
CCAGGAATGACTATTATAAATACATAGTCCTGCCTTCTGAATTGCTTAGTACTCGAGCAACCTTTAATTATTTAATTTAATGAATCAGGTATTCAGTGGATATAAACACAAATTCATTGTCTTTACTAACGATGTCCTTATATTTCCGAGAATGAGGTTAACCATGCCTTCCATTTAACAAAATCCTCGTTAATACTACAAGCCAATCAAACCCAAAAAAAAAAAAAAAAAAAACAATAGAAGGAAGAATACAAGTTAGAAGTTCAGTTCCAGGTTAGTTCATAATTATAATTAGGTTGTTGAACTGAATCAGTCCAACTGAAGCCTTAAGTAACGAAAAAGTGACACATTTCCCCCTGGAACTGAAGTGGTGGGTATGATTTGTCTATTTCAATTCTTTCCTCTTTATATATATAAAAGATAAATAAATAATAGTCCAAGACAGATGGGTTAGAGGATAATATAAAAATATATTGTGTGAAAATATATTAATTTAGTTAAGATGTAACATGCTATATTACACAGAATTCTGATCTAACACCATATATTATAGCACCATATAGTGCCATGTGACTATGTGGCGTGTATCGGGACACGTCACATGAGAAACCACAACCATACATGTCTGTATAGTACCATATGTTGTCATATATATGATTTTATATCATTTTTAATATACACATTTACATTAATTTAATACAAGTTATAAGAATGTAATGAAAATTTGCAAAGGACACATAAGACTCAATAACGAGCAAGTCATCCGATTCTCTATTTAAAAAATTGAAGCTTTTCATCTAAATCACAAACTTGTAATTATCAGAACCCTAGTTTAATTCTCGAATCATTAAGCTCTTCGATATCGAAAATCAAATGAAATGATATTATTGGAGTTGGCACTTAGCTTCAAATTGCAAATGTGCTAGTCTGTGTTGAATTTGGCACATGCAATGACACTGACACTTCAACAGCCATATATTCTCTTTAATCTCTAATCCAATTTATAAGATCATAGAGTGCACCAGTCCAAGTCTCATACCCACAAATTTTCTTTTTCGTCTTCTTTTTTTTCCTTTTTTTTTCATGCCTCGTATTTTTTTTTTTTAAAAAAAAGGAAAAATATAGATGTTGAAATCAAATATTGGACGACTTGATTGATTCTAACACTATATATCGAGTATTTGAAACTAGCCCTTTTTTTTCCTGAAAGGAAAATATCATTAATAAACTTCAAAACAACTGCCCCCTCTTTAATAATAAATAGAGGGATACAATCTGATCAAAAGAAAGAACGAAAAGATGAACAAGCATAAGTAGTGAGTTTGTGGGCTGTCTTATACCTTTCATGGGGAATAGGGTAGCAAGAGCCACAATTGCTGTCAACAAGAAGTTCTCTAATGTCATCAATAAGATTACCAACGGGAGCATGTGGCTCGTTTGCAAGAAGACGTTGGATCACTCTAAGCGCATCACTTTCACCTTTTCCGTTGATAAACTTTCCTGGTTTTAAAAATGTGACTCTAAACCAAGCTCAAATCATAATTAAGACGATGTAAGAAGATCTGAGGGTCAAGTTAGTTAGAGTTGTTTTGTCGACAAAAACGACAATCGAATTGATAGCATAAATTTGATGCTACATAAACCTAAATTTTTTTTTTTTTTTTTTTTTTTTGAATAGAGATGCTACACATACCACTTGGGTGGGTCATTTGAGCTGTTTTTAATGGTTGGTCGATTTGTCATAGTTTGGACATGCAAAGTGATTGATGCAATGCATGCATGCATGCTGTTTTGGTACTTAGAGGAGTCTCGTGATATATAATAAGCAAAACATGTATAGATAATGTGGGGACATGTAAATAGACATGTAAATGAGAAAAATAGACTTGAAGCATGTTACCTCGAAGATTATTGGGGAAATTTATGAAGTCGAGTGGTAATATTCGTCAATTTATATAAAACATTGAATAGTTTACCGAGGATAGAGACACATCTTGGAATATATGTACTATGCTATAGAGGTGTAAGTGACTAGTCATAAAGCTTAGATATTTCAAAAGCTAATGAAAGATTAGTAGCACCATAAGGCACATCTTTTGCCGAAAGTTCTATGACTTGTTTTTTTTTTTGGGAAAGTATAATTACAAATCTGTATTGTAACAATATAAATGCTCATTACTTATATGTCCTATTAAAGTATGGCACCAAGAAAATCAACAATATTAACCCTCATACAAAGGGAATACATACTACAAATAAATATAGAAAATAAACCATAGAGGGGAATCAAACATGAGACATCTAGGTCACAATACCTCAATTTAGCCCCTAACCAAATGGGCTAAGCCTCATTGGCGTAAGTTCTATGAGTGTTAACAAAATATAAATTGTATTTTATTATCAAATAAAATCACGTGCTTTTTCATTATAATATCTCTTGTATCTTGTTTTTCAAATCTCCATGGCAGTGTTTACTAAACGCGATGTCTTCAATTTGGTATTAGTAATAGCAAACTTCTAAAAACTCAAAAGCAGCTTTCTGAGTTCAAACGATACACTTTTGACGTGTTTGTGGCCTCAAAGGAATTTTTTTTTTTTTTTGGCCTTTGTTTTAGAAATATTTTGAAATTATCTTTCTCAAATGATTATATATATGCAGGACCTAATTTAGAAACTGAGGAAAAAAACTAAGAAATATATATAAAAAATAAGTCAAAGACAAATGAACACCTTTAGACATCTCAACTTGAGAAGTGGTCACATATACATGTTCACTTTCTATTGGGATTTTCCCCTTGAATATGAGTCGACTCATCCCGGTATTAGGTGCTTTTTTTAAATATATATATATATATTTTTTGGGTACAAAGGGAGATGGGGGAGGGGGTCGGAGGGATTTAAACCCTGGTAATCCCGGTAAGGGGTTAGGCCCTTAACCACATGGGCTAACCCCTTGATCCCTCCCGGTATTAGGTGCTTAATCGTGAATATATCATGGTCATATATTATTTTATTGCACATGTGATCCATATACTCGATCGTTTGGGATTGTCTGGCTGCTTGGAAATTCATGATTCTTTCTTGCGAATGCATCCACTTTATTAAAAAGTGTGGGGATTCACCAAAATTGTCAATATCCATTTGTAATATCCAAAATTTAATTTAATTTAGTAACTTATCCTAATCATACATTTCATTTCTCTATCTTGATGGCAGTGGCGTCAAGGTATCAAACAATTGATTGATGGTTCAAATTTATAGAGTGATCTAATCTCATTTGGAATCATGACAATGGCCCTTTGGCTTCATCTAAAATATCTAATCATATAATTACTTCCCATAATACAGTAGTTTAACGCGTTATATCATTCCATTATAGTATAGTTAAGTCACCTAAAAAATGAGACAAATGAGCCGTTCTGATAATTAATCATATGGAAGAGACACGGCTGGTGTCACGATCATGGACCCACGGAGGAGTTATTCTTTCCGGCGGTGTTGCCTTCCGCCCAACGCGGTATCTAGCCTTACCAGATTAATTAGGACTACTAATAGTTTTTATGATATCAATATCATGTAGTAATTAGAATGTTATTGTCACGGTGGATGACATTAATTCTTTTTAATTAGTGATAAGGATGTAAATTTTGCTAATTGAAGGTTAGTTGAATTTGATCCAATCCCTATTTCTTGATTAAATATATCTTGGTGGAATCTTAAGGATATATCACCGTGTTCAGTTCGCCCTAAGCAAAGTGTATATATGCTCGATCGTGAGCTGAACAATCTAATTCAATTGATGCAGCATGAAATAGGCAATTCAAAATGACAATCTTGAAAAGAATCAAAATTTGGAATCCATAAGAAAAAATAACAAGAATTCACAAAATTGTACCAATTCAATAATGCGAGTTTGGTCGAGCTCCAAAATATGTTAAGAGCAACGTATCATCGACCTAAATTGGATATGTTAAGCGCCAAAATATTAAATTATAGTTGTTTCTTTTCCGATCTAACTCTTTATCAATCCACTCTACCATCTATTCTACATTGTCGATTCCGGGACCGGACAAGGGCCCCGCTTAGTGCTTTATTCGTTATTTTCCTTCGTAGCCCCCACAATCTTGCCTACAATAGGGTACTTAATATTCACATTTAGTGCGATGAAATATCATAAAAAGGCAGTCTACGTTGATGTGGATAATTTGGGTGGTCCAATGAATGGAGCCAAGAAAATGTACACAGGCATGGCTGGTGCCCAAATTAGGTCAAAAATTTCATCCAGATTCGAAATAAATTGTTTGTTTGTGTGAAAAAAAGTGAGAATACTTTTTTTAACTTTTATTCTGGATGGAAACAAAGAATAGGATTATTATTATTATTATTAGATGTAAGAAATTTATGATGAAACAAACGTAGGACGAAAGCAAGTGGTTACAATAGTACAAATTAAACCCAGTTGCTCTGGCCTAGTTATGATCATTTTGTCTGGTGGTTGCCCCTCGTGACCATCTCAATTTCCATCTAGTCCCCCTTAATTTTCCTTGTATTATTCCTATTTTTGTTTGGGTGAATTACTGTGCTATGACTTTGGTTAATGGAAAGCGTAATCAATGCCGATGGTTGAGACAATATGATGTATTTTTAACGTTAATTATACTCTTGTTCTTTCAATCAAATTGATAGAAATGATACATCTCTTTCACACTGCTGGTTTCGTTGTATGCCAACATAAGATTGGATAACCAAAATTACACGTTTAGAATGGTAATTGCTAGACCTTATGTATTATCTGCTATGGCTTGACAAGGTGGTGCAACTTAAAAATTTTACTTACTTCAGACGAACTTTTTATATGCACAAAATGAACATTTTCTTTCATTCATTCACCCCTAATAATGTTCTAAAATCACAAAACAAAATGCACTAAAGCTTTGAAGCTAGCAAAAGATCTTGAATTTAAGTGCGAAAGATGTAATGGATCATGATAAGATTAAAAAAAGAAAAACAAGAAAGCCGAAGCATCACTTCGACGTTTCTTCGTACTTTATGCTTATAATCATGCCTGCTATAAGCAAGTGGTGAAAAAGAGTGTAGATTCAACCGACAAAATTAGGTAGACAGATGGAATGAAGAAATGTAATAATTCTATGTATGTAAACGAGTCGAGTCGAGCCGGCTCACGAGCCTAAAATCTCGGCTCGACTAGAGCCAAAAAAAGCCTTCGGCTTTGCCCAAAAAAGTTAAGCTCAACTCTAGCTTTAGCACGAGCTTTTTCCGAGCTGAGCCACGTTTGGTTCGACTCGTTAACTTTTTGTTAAGAAAATAGTAAACAACATAATATAAGAAGTCATTTTTCCTTTACGAGCCTTGTTAAGCCCATAGATCGAGCCAGCCCGCAGGGGCCAAATAAGCTCAGGGACCGGCTCGGCCCCAGCTTTGGCAGGTCTAATATGGGCCACCAGCCAGCTCAACTCAAGCTTTTTACAGGTCGCCGACCCAGCCAGCTCGTTATGCATCCCTAAACAATTCATAGTGACCTTTGACCTTGTAAATCTCTGTTACATATTATTTTGTAATCATGTCAACATGAGCCAAACACACTAGTTCATTCATCTTTCCAGTTTTCCTTAAATCCTAGGTAAATTAAACAACAGGCATTTCTTTTGCCAAAGTCAATATGTACATTCTTGTAGTAAGAGTGTGTCTGTCAGTCTGTGTGCGCTGATGACTATGGAAATGATTTGATTAAAAAACATAATAATTAATGAAATTCCTTGTGACAAACCATGCATATAACTTCTCGATCGATTAGAACCAGGAATTTGAGTGTATCAGTATTACACAGATCGGAATCTTATAAACCTCAATCTTCGTCCGTGTATCTTTAACATCTAAGTAAATCGCGCGGTGGGGGAAGCATCTTAGTTTGAGGAGTTGCACCATTTTTCACCAGTATGACAGTATTCATTCCCCAGATTGCATGTCTCTCCAAGTGGCAGTGCAATAACCAAACCCCTGCATTCATACAATCAAGTATCAGGGTACAGGTACGTGTATCGGATATGTGTACAACTTATTTAAAAATGGACTCAATTACCTGGATTATCTGCCCTAAATCTGATGGCAACCCAACCATTATTAGGAATTCCAACTGTTGTTTGTTGAGGAGGGTCTTCAAGATTATATCTGGAGGGATCCTTTCTGGGATCAAAATTCCCAAATCCCCAACCAACCACATAGAAACTATAGCCATGTAAATGCATTGGATGGTTGTCACTTGCTAGCACATTAGTCCCCTGTAATATCAGCTCCACACTGGCATTGTACTTCAAAACCAAGACTCTGGTTCCGAGTTCCGGTGTGAGAAAGTTATCTGGTACTGTATTCCCAGTATAATCGAATTTCCTATGAGGCTTTCTTGGAAAATTCTTCTGGAAAATTCCCTGCTTATGGTAATAGTACGCTTGAAGAATGTCACTCGAAGGGTAGACAAAACTGATGTTATTCACGCTAGCTGAAAACCTTTTACCAAAAGGGCCACCGCATGGCTTTCCTGTGCAATTCAGCAAATTTACTGACACTGTGAAAAACAAATGTGTGTCTATTTCTAATGGAACTTCGACCGCTTTCTCTTTTCTGGCCAGGCTTCTTAGGTTCTCTGTAAAGTCAGTTGATGCCTGAGTTGCATTATAAGGAGGGAGTATAGGGAGAAAAGGATCAGAGGAGAAAATTTTGGAAACATTCTGCTCATAGTGTAAAATCCCTGTTGTTGTTGAGTTATCAAAACTGGCCCCAATTGCAGCTGAATACGGTCTAGCTGCCATGTAGTAGGACAGATTGGGAGATTGATTTGCTTTAAGTAAAACATCCATGGATTGTCCAGGAGTGATCATAATGTAATCTGTTTCAAATGGTTTTGTATAGAATCCATCTGCTCCTACCATTATGAGTTTGTGTTTTGCAATGCCAAAGAAGAGATTTTCATCCATTACTGCACTGACTATCCGGAGAAGGTACGTTTTGCCATGAATTACTTCCATTGTAAATGTTCCTGCATCAAAAATCGACATGAATTCAGAATGATGGGAAATGGAATTCCTGATTTTTCTACGAGAAAATTGGATACCTTCTTTGGAGCATGGATAAAAATCCCCTGGTTGTCCATTAACGGTATATGCATCTGATAATATCGGCTCTCTTCCTGTCTTATTTGCATTTCCCGGTATGTCCATCACATTTTCCTTCCACCACTCTCCTGTAAATTCAGACATTCAAGTAACTAGACAAAGAAAATTAACTTTTTAAGTATTTTGGATCAAGTATATACCTGGGATAATTGGAACTTCTGCATCAGGTGTGCTCTTCCGATCTGAAGTTCCATGCCGGGGATAAACAACGATCATTCCATGAACAGTTGCTCGTGCCCAGCCGCTGTGGGCGTGCCACCATAAGGTTCCTTCTTCTGTAGTCAATTGAATTCTGTAAATGTACTTCTGCCCTGGCCTGATTGGGCACTGATTTATATATTCAGCACCATCTGCCCATGGATTCCTAGGCTGTTTCACTCCATGCCTGAAATTAATTTCTCGGAAACAGAAAGTGACTAAGTCACGTTGAGTCCAGCATACTAAACACGTCCCTGTAAGTCAAAATTAAATAAATATACATAGTTATTTACCAGTGTAGGGTGATGTTGTATTCTGCCTGGTTATGAACCTGGACTATCAATTTATCTCCTTTTTCAGCTTTCAAAGTTGGACCGGGGAATTTTCCATTTATAGTCAGAATGTTCTTGGTGCTACAGAGTCTAGTATATGGACATGACTTTACCAGAAATCTATGGTGATGAGTTCTGCCTGATGCATTTTGAGCAAGAAATACAAGGAAAAACAAGTAACCTAGGATTTTGAAAATTGTTGAACATCCCATTTCTAAATCCTCCTGATTTTTTAGGGGTTTCATTCATTTACAGAACTGGATTACATGATATTTATAAATCATTCAGTAATATAAATGATTTCAATTAATTTCCATATATCAGGTTTCTGCTTGGCTGTTTTTACCTGGCACCATAAATGAAAATTTGACTATCACTTTTTAAATCATAAATTGATTCTTCAGACTCCAGAGAAAGTTTAAAACTTAGAAGACAATCATGGATCATATTACAGCAACTAGCCGTTGTATGTTAACGTGCCAATTGCTGACCTGAACAGAGTTTCTATGAACTCAACAACTAACATTCATCTCTATTATTTTTTTTTTCTTCTTTAATTAATTAATCCATGTAAAAGTAAAGCTAAAGCTCATTTTTACTCTTTATGACGCCGGATGGTAATAGTAAGTCATTCGGGAAGATATATGATTCTCTTAAGTCAAAAATGGGACTGTCTTTAATTAAAATAGATATAAACTAGTCTCGTACCCGTATGTTACACAGGGAAACCAAATAAACATAAGGAAATCGAAATAGATAATCAATTCAATATGAAATATAATAACCTTTAAATAAGTAATCGAAATATTGTCATTAAAAAAAATCATGAAATTTATTATTATTATTATTATTATTATTATTATTATTATTATTATTATTATTCTTCTTCTTCTTCTTCTTCTTTAAAAGACTTATATGTAGATGAATGAATATAAAAATTTTCCAAAAACACAATCACATAGTTGGGACTCACGACCACCACACAATATTTAGAATAATTCTTTTACACTCAGTATATTTTACGGACATATATTCTGTTAATAAAGTAAAACTTGTTAAAATACACTAAAAAGAAGAGAATCTCAAAATGAATAAATAAAGTTGTAATCACAAAAAATAGTAAAAGTATTTTTTAATTGAGATTATTACAAATTTGAAAAATTCCTTTGTACACAATATTTGACATTTCATTTATTAACTTTCTCTCTTTTATCACATAAATATCAACATAGTCTAACCAACCATATTTAATTGTTACACCCATATAACACATAGTTGCTAGACAAATAAAGTATTGCCAAAATTATAAAATATCAATAAAATTAAAAATCACAAAATATAACATATTCTGTTATAAAAACATTAAAAATAATATTTATGATGCTACTTAACTATTATACGAATTTTGAAAAATCACTTTAAAAAACACAGGAATCTGCCAATCTGAAACAATTACCGAATGAATGAACTGATGACCGAGAATTAAGGATTCTTTTTGTTCGTGTAAATGGTCAAGGCTAAAAAAGAGGTAGAATAAAAAAATAGAAAACGCAAGGAATCCTTAATTGACGGAATGAAGTAGAGATTCTACCAAGATTTACGCACCATAAATGGATATGGACATAATAGAAAGAGGAAGAAAAAAGAAAAACGCATAGAAATGAAAAATTAATTAAAGATTTACTATACAATGACCAGAATACCCATGACTGAAGAAGGAAATAACAAATAACCAGTGATGTAATGCTCATGTCACCAGAAATTTTACAGAACCCACTTTACGCTGGAAAAAATATATCAGCCACTTAATTCAATTAATTAATATATATATGTATATTAAGAATTTTATTTTGCCTACATGCATTTATGTTATTATGCATGCGTGTATATGTGTCAAACATCTAAACTACAAGTACCCCACACTTGTAGCCTAAATGTGTGTCATGTGTTACACACATATAATAACATGTATATGTAGGTAAAATAAAATTCTTGTTATACATATATATATATATATATATATATGAGATAATTAGAGGTTTTACGAGTACTAATTATGGGCCCTTATATTGGATTAAAACTATTGTGTTTGTCGCCAAGCTAGAGCCTAGAAGCCAATGACGAACTTGGGCTTGGGCTGGCATCTAACTGTTTTAAACTAGGCGGTTGCCCAATTATCCACAAGTACCAATTACATGCACTTATTGGATCAAAACTATTGTCGCCACGCTAAATACATGAAGCCCATGTCAAACTTAGGCTTGGGCTCGGCTTGTAACTGTTTTAAACAGGGTCGTTGCCCAATTTTCACAAAGTAGTATAACAAACTACCATTGGCAACCGGGGAAATTGCACTATATACTTCTAAGTTATCGTTTTTTTAATTTTTAACTTTCTATTGGTTTAAATTCTAAAAATACCGTTTATATTGTCTTCTAGAAAAGATCTCAATTCTCAAATACTACTGAATTCTTCGTGCCTTTACAAAGCCCTAATTCTCACTTTGCACTTATTGATTTTAATCTTGTTGTGATTGCAACTACGTATCTTCTATTTCTAATCAGTCAAACTCTTCATGCTTCATCGATTTGTTTGGGAGTGACGAACAGAAACTAGGGCAAAAGTGTAATTACACTGTCCCTGGCCGTTGCGCTACAACCATTGTTTGATGTCTTCTTCGGTGGCAATGGTTTATATTTGTGAAGATTGGTGTCCACGGCAGTTTGGATTATAAGATACTAACAATGCATGTTGTGCGTGTAACAATATCTACTATATGTATAAGAACATACGTTACATTTATTAATGGTAACACATCATGTTAGACAAATAACATACAATGTTACATTATATTTTTATGTTCAGTATAACATTTTTATACTAATTTATAACATGCCATGTTATGTGAATAACAAACGTTGTTTGAGAATAACATAGTTTGTTTAGTGGTAGTATATTTTTTTATCAATAACAAATGTTGTTACATCACTAATAACATGAATAATATAGCATTCTATGGAAATTTTCAAGCATTTTAAAATCAAAAAAATTACAGGAAATATATTGAAGAAACATTTACCTGAAGAATGCATATTGCGTGTTTGATGCAAAAGAAAGACGAACGTTGATTCCTCAAAAGTTGGAATTATGATAAAATAGCAAAGAAAAACATAGATCGATGAATATGAGATCCAATTTGGAAACAAGGTCTCAAGGGTAAGCTATATAACAAATATATTGATTCATTTTTTTAGGAATCCCGTTTTTTGTAAATTCTTTTCTCCCTTCCACTTTCTTTATCATTATTCCACCCGAATACAATCTAAATGAGCAAATTAATTAGGGCATACAAGTTAATGTAAAATTGTTTTTGAATTTTTTTTTTTGTATAATTGTTTCTCACCGTACTTGAATTTTTTTACGTATCTGTGCAATTTGATAAAGTTAATAATGATGAGTATGTTCTTCACTATGATTAAATTCTCATATGCAATTTTGATTTGTATGAATTGTGATATGCAGTTAGTTCTATCAATTAGTACGGAGATTTTTAGACTTAAGGTCGATCAGAGTTTAATTTGCCTTTTTCATTTTTTAATTGGCTGTTATTTTAAGAAAGCAATATTTTTGCAATAAGTAAGCGTTCGACAGTAAATTTGAAATTTACTTTAAAAACCTGGGTAATTATAAAACTTCCCCTTTGCAATTTATAGGTGTATTGTACAACCCCCAATTGAATCAGACCCCATTTGCAATTTTTAGGTGTATTTTACAAAGGAACTTGATAGAGCCATACATCTGGCGCCATTGTAGTGTCAAACAACTATACCATGTGGTTTCTTTAACATTTGGCACCATATTGGTGCCAGATCAAAATTAGTATTTTCCAACCCCAATTGAACCAAACCCTAACTACCTTTATACCCGTCTCAACCTTTGCCACACCCCTCGATGCCTCACATCCATTCCCCATCCTTGTCGCCATTCGACCATTCTATCGTCGTCTAGTTTGAGCAAGATCGAGCTCCTCTTTTTTCAGGCAAATTTGATTTTTCAGCGTCTAATTAAGTCACATATCTAGGGTTCTTAGGTTAAATATATGGGGGTGTTTAATTCTCATTATAGGAGTCAAATTATAATAAGAAAATTATAATGAGGTAAAACCAATTGCGGGAATTTAATGAAAACTTGAAATATGTAGTTATAATTGAGCAGTTGTCAAATTGGTGGTAAGTGAAACTATAATATGATGGTAAAATGAGAATCAAACAAGCACTTATTTGAAGATTGGGACTCATTGGTTCCAATGTCCGCCTACCTCGATCTCACCACCAACTAGATTTGTCTCGTTCAATCGTTTGTGACCCAACCGTTAAACCCACTTTGTTCTTTTCTCTATGTGCGCCTCGATCTCGCCGCCAACTAGATTTGTCTCATTCAATCGTTTGTGACCCAATCGTTAAACCCACTTTGCTCTTTTCTTTGTGTGTGACTATTGAACGGCGAAGATGATGATGAATTGGGGATGGTGAATTGGGGGTTGTGATTAGGGTTTCAGATTGAAGAAAAAAAAGACAATGCATGAGGGATTGGGATTGGGGTTGTGGTTGGGTTAGGGTTACAGGTCGAAGAAGAAGACAACAACGACGAAGATGAGTTGTCACTTGTAGGTGTTTGTGGCGGCGTGGTGGTGGTGATGTGATCAATGACTGCGACGATGAGCTATGACTCGTTGGAGTTGTGACTTGCCGCTGTTTGGATGACTCTGGTAATATATAGTTGTGATAGCGTGGTTGTGGTGTTGTGACCTAGACCTCCTCACTATATGACCAATTGAATTTTTATGAAATGTGTATGTGTTTTATTTGTATTTGTGTATCGTCCCCAAAATTTTATATGGTGTTATGTGTATGGAAATTGAAAAATACTGGTATCCATTACAATTATTATAGAAAAATCCGACTATAGCCAATTATTCAAAGCATTAGAATACACATTTTATAACCTTTTTATTTTCAGTTGTAAAAACATTTTTTTTCTTCAAACAAGAGGACATGGAGGGAAGGGAAAATATTTTAATAATAATAATAATAATTCCTTGACATTGGAAAAGTTTCTGGCCAGTTTCCTGGAAAGTAGTCAGATATATTCTTTTGTAGTTTTGCAAAATGGTTTGAAAGGTTTTATCTCACTCGAATTTTCCTACAAACTTCCACAACTTTTAATTTTTCGCCATTAGTTATTTCAGCAAAATCTTTCACTTAAAGGCTAATATTAATTTTCATCCTGTTTGTCTCCAGTTGCAACTATCTCCACAACTTATAATAATCAAGACATGTTTGATACGGTATTTTGATAAATTATTAAAAGTTGAATAGAAAATTTTACACTAACTAGAATTTACCCAGTTATCTCATTGGTTAATATATAGTACAGCACGATGAATTTCGCATTTCATGGGAAGTGGGAAGTTTTAGAGGTGAGGTGACAAAATCAAAATCGTGTATATTTCAATAATTGAAGGTAAGGTTGGTCTTCAGATTATTGGAAAATCTGTGCCAAGACAGGTGTACTGTTGCTTTCTTGCATTGCCCTGCATGCATGCATATATTACCATTATTTCGTCATGGCTGCTATGACATTTTCAAACATGAAATTCCACTCACATGGAATAATCGCAACCAGAACAAACCCTTATATGTTGATTATTAAATTATTTGATATTTGGTCAATGTAATAAAGTTTTTCCCTTTATAAAAAGATAATATTATCAGACACAGAATATATAATTTAGGATTGTGCTCCTCAAGTATAAAACCAGTCATTTTCATCCTTTTTTTCAAGTCTAAATTAAGATTGATATCTTTCTAGCTTTTTGGTGGTGGAATTGATGGGTGCACAAATTAATCGTCCTACTATGTGGAAGAACCAAGCCCAACAGTTTCCACAAATGATCGCGATGCCTATAATAATCAGACAACCTAGCTAGAAACATCTTTTTCATCAAATTGATCATATACAGATCACCTTTGAATTTTTCATATACGTATCTGCAAATGGCTTTTCCAGAAGGGGCATTAATTATGTAAAATTGTTGATAATTTGACTCCAAATATATATATATATATATATATATATATCACTGAATTTTACTGTGTTCTTACTTGAAAATGATCTGCAGTTCATGTCCCTCTCAGCAGTCAAATTTCAAAGGTCCGTGAACTTATAGGTAAAACTTGATTGATGACTCATCAATCAAGTAAGATGACTTTTTGAATTTGATTTTGAATTATAATTTTATTATTTTATGTTCAAAGAATTTGAATATTTAATCTCTCTCTTTTCCTTTCTTTCACATTGATTCTTGACCATATATATTATATAGTGATTTCTTTAGTTACTAATTTCCAAGGTGGTCTTTATATATATTTAATAGATAATTATAGTCAATGCATTTTATATTAGTAGTCAGATGCTAATAAATTTTTCTGCCATTTCCTTTTCAACATATCCTTGCGGTCTTTGTTTATTTTGCTCTATCTTTACAGCCCCTTGACGGAAATAAAAGTCAATGGAAATGCATATTCTATAATCTATCGATATGCATAGTTTTAATATACCAATACGAGATAAAAGAGAGATTAATGTGTGATAATGGGAGAAGACCAAACTTCTAGTGTGTGTGTGTGTGTATATATATATATATATACGAGATTTCTAAAACACGGGGATGACAATATTGGTGGCTCTTCTATTTTTCTATTTCTAATTTCTAAAGGTCTTCAAGGCATGCACAACAGTCATTTAATTATAATATGCACACGACGCTCTTCCGATCTCTCTTATAAGATTTGACATTAATGTTTACTGACACTAGTTTCAACTTATATATGTATTGCTCTCATTTTTCACCAAAATTTGTGTGGAAACAATGTCCATCAACTTTGAACATTCTAAAGATTCTACGAAGTCGATCGAAGTAGGTGCGTGCTAGCTAGCTTTTTTGTTTCTTGCAATGAGAAAAGTGAAAAAATAAATGAATAAATAAATAAATAAATAAATATATATATATTATATATATATTTTCTGTAATATTTTGTGGAAATTCATGATATGGGAATAATATAAATAGTTTATGTATGTTCAAGAGTTAGGTGACAAGCTCTTCATGATGCGTAACCTTTTGGTAGGCTCAATGAAACTTATGGGAAGTTTAATTAACTATACTATATATATAATATACACACACACAAAATACAACCAAATTAAAGAAACTGACATATCAGCTAGTGTTATTTAGTTGGGGGAGAATTTATAACATTAGGCATGCTTTAATTTTAATCATATTAACACCTCTGTTGATTTTCCTAAATTTTGTTAGGATACATAGTTAAATTAAAATCAAGTATAACTGAAAATATAATGAACACAGAAACCCTCAATATCAGCTTGGGTTAAAACCTATACGAGTGTAGAAGAATTGCACTATAATAATAAGAGAATTACAGTCTTCCAATGGCGTAGCTGACCGGGGGGCCATAGTGACCCCCAAATTGGCCAAAAAAAAAAAAGAGAAATTTCTAAAATATGTCTACTTTTTATATGTCATTTAGACCACTTTTTGAACTTTTTCGAAAATGTCCTTTTACCATTTTTTGGACAAAAATACCCCCAACATTAACTCTATAGAATCAAATATCAAACTGTATAGAATGACTTCTAATTGTATAGCTTAACAGTTCAACTGTATAAAACGATGCATTGATGTCGTGCAACTATAGCTAAACTATTAATTTAAACATTTAAAATGTATAGCTAGACACTCACAAATGTCTAGAATAAGTGGATAGGGAAAAAAACAAACATTTTACTCAAAAATTGGCCATTTTTGTCCAAGTTATGAAAAGTAAATATTTTTTACCTTACATGTTAAATTTGGTTATTTTGGGAAATTCCCCCCAACAAAAAGATTCCGTTGTAAAGTTTTTTAAAAAAAATTATATAAAGGGTTTAGCCGTGTACTATAGGGTGTAGCCCTGCAATGGCGCCTAACTCCACCATTGTAGTCTTTTCTCTTATGTATGACAAGGAGACAACGGTATTTAATCTCTCTTGTGTATAATAAGAGAAACTAAACTAGAAAACATGTAAGAGAAATTATTTCTTCTCTAATAATTTTATCTATCTGTCTCTCTACTATAGTAGTATCACTTAAAGCTCACAAGTCTCTGAAGAATTAATGACCGCTCAAAATTAAATGGGATGGTTTCATACAGAATTCTTGCTCTATTTATTAATAAGGAAATTCCACTGCCTAGCATTAAATGTTCAGCATAAAATTTCAACCAGCAGCAACAATTTTACACTTTGCATGCTGAGTTGTTTCTTCCGTCAGTAAACGATTTCCCATGAAGTTTTCCATTTCCACGCAGAACTTTTTCCACCAATATATCTGCCCCATGATGTCACATTTTAATTTCCACCCGGCCTTTAATGCACTAAATTTCACTTCAATTTTTCTACAATGAACAGTAAAATGCACGATTCATCTTTTGTATTGTTGGGTAAAAACCAAACTTAAATGGCTTAATTAATTATATCTTTCACAAGTTTATATATGCATAGAATTGATTTTGTGTGAAATATATAGGTAAGAAAATTCTATGAAATTTAATAATGTGGAAACATGGTTATACAGTGTCAAAACTCTTGAAGTAATTAGTCATATGCATGCATATATCTTTTTGTTGCATTATGTTTTTAAAGTTTCATTCTTGACTGCTGCTCATCATCTTGATTATATTAGTTAAGACAAGTTTCCTTGACATTTCCAACTATCAAAATATGGGAAAGTTGAATAATCGTCTAAAGTATATGAAAATGATATATGTACGTACATTTATATATATTTAAATATTGTAATTAGTATATATCTGAAAATTTAAGAAAATGCGTGATTAGAAAAAGTCCCAAACTCATCATTTGTGAACTGTTGCAGGTGCTCATGATTCAGAAAACTCTCTGAGGATTTGATTTCTTTTTGTTTTAGGAGTTTCAGTTTTGAGAAATTAGCTGAAAATAAAGCTTGTGGGATTCCTTAAAAAAAAAAAAAAAAAAAGCCTACACAGTATGAACCCTTGATTTAATTCACACGAGTCTAGTTGATTATTATTTGACAGGTGATGTAAGTATACATGGTGGAAATGTCTTAAAAGACCTCGAATATTGTTGTCGCATGAGTATAAATATGCCAGCTTATACATTATGCTCTTTGCCATATGTGGATATAACTCTCACTCAGAGAGAGACTACCTAGCTAGCTTAGGTACAATCTTTCAGAAAAGATGCAAAATTTTTCGGCTTCCGGTTTGATCACTTGCAAAACCTTGCTGCCACCAGTAGCTAGGTATATATAGTAGTATTAATTGGAATAGATTCTTCGTGTTCAATAGTTTGTGTAATAGTTTGCCTTTAATTAACTGTCAATTGATTATTTTACTGTTTAATTATAATTGCAGTGTGGCAGTACAAGAAAATGGAAGAGGTATATGTTTTAGGATATATGCTGATGCAGTTTTTTTTTTTTTTCCTGAACAGTTTTTCTGAGTAAATTTGGACACAATTTGTAGTTACTGAGCAATTTAATTATGTGATTCATGCAGTGTCTTGTTATCGTACAAAAGTTGATCGCAATATGAATTTGGAGAGGCTCCAATATAACTATTTGTTTCCTGAGGTAATTATACATATATATTTTGTTTTTCTTGAAGTTAATTTCTTAGAATTTGACCAAGGCAATCTAATGATTTTGAGTTTCACTTCTATCGACATATATAATATTTGGTTCATATGCGTTATAGATTATTATTATCTTGTGTATTTTTGATTGCCAGATCTCCACGCGGGAGCTTCAACACCTTAAGAAATATCCAAATGCTAAAGTGATAAGCCTGGGAATTGGTGATACCACAGAACCAATACCAGATATCGTATCATTGAGCATGGCTGACGTAAGTTTTCTTAATATCTCAATCCTGCTCCGGGCACGTTAATCAGCTCACCGAACGCTAACACAAGGTGCCCGGGAGGGGGACGCATGTGTCTTTTCACGTTTCGGGTCAACACATTAACGTGTCCGACAGCAGACAATGTTACGGTCTGGCTATGGAGAGCTAAACACTCCATAGAATATCACAAGAAGGCATCAATTTGTCACAAGAACTGATTTTTGCAAACTCTTTCTACCGTATGCTAACGCTATAACTTGCAGTATGCACGCCGCCTTTCGACAGCTCAAGGTTATAAAGGGTATGGAGCTGAACAAGGGAACAAGGTAACGCTAATAATTAACTGCTCTTGCTATTGACGCTGTGAATAAAATCTTATCCAACACTAGAGGTAAAAAGATAGAAGAAAAATCGAAAGAGAGAGTACATGTTGCCTGGAAAGAAATATACCCTCCCGGAGAAAGACTTTTACCCTAGATCCTATTTAGAAAGACTTTTACCCGAGAATCAAGATCCTACTTAGTTGTTATCCAAGAGTATATGACTATTATACCCTTATTTCTTTACTTCTATTACAGGTCTCTAACATTTTAAGTTTTACCCAATTTTGTCCTAATTATTTTTTTGGGCACATGAGGCTCCTAACATTTCATTTATTATCGCGTTACATCTTTAATAACACTTTTCATACTCAACCTTTCAATTATTAATGTTAATTCCTATTAAAATTACAATTATACCTTTGATTATTTAGATAAAAATAAAAAATAAAGAACAATATAAAATAAGAAGTCCACCCATCCTCACTTGTAGTGATAATAAAAAAAAATTTAATCTATACCAAACTTGATGGATATCTAATCCGCGTGAAAAAAAAATTCCGCTCCAAGAGTTGGTGTGACAGATCAAATAGGATTTTTTGATTCATCACATATCACGTAGCGGATATGGATTAGGGTGGATTCACAAAAAAAAAATTATTTACAAAAATGAAATCGAACCTTAACGCGCTAATTCTAATTTTTTGTGGATCCAAAATTGGTGTATCAGATTAGATTGAGACGAATAATAAATCAGGGGCAAATATGGTGAAATCACAAAGAGAAACAAGAAATTCTAAGTATTAGGGTAGTTTTTACTTATTATAAATCAAAAATCAATTTTTTTTGGGGTGAATCTATCCAATCCGTATCCGAAATTAGATCCGATTCGTCAAACTGATATTTAGATCGATAACTTTCTTAGACGCAGATTTGATATCTATCGAGACCGTTATAAATCGAGGTTTTTGGTTATTATTATTTCCAATTGTTGTCATTAGGTTGTGTTGAAGTTGATGGACTTCTTATTTTATATTATTCTTTATTTTTTAATTAAATAATTAATAGTATTAACAGTAAAAATTAAAATGTTAGCTATAAAAAATATTAATGGAGATATAACACAATAAAAATGAAATGCTGGGATTCTTATAAGCTCAAAAAATAATAGAGATAAAATTATATAAAAATGAAAAGGTTGGGGGACCTATAGTGGAAATACATAATCAAAAGTATAATAGTCATTTTAATAAGAGTTAATGGTGAAAATTAAAAGGTGGGGAACAAAAGTTACGTTGGAGACATAATACGATAATAAATGAAAAGTTGGAGACTTAGTAAAAAGAATAGGGACAAGAATGGTACAAAGTTGAAAGGTTGGGGACCTAGAATGAAAATTACCTTATTATTTATCTAACATGGCACGGTGACTAAAGTCGTGTCAAAGTCAACCTCGACCCTATTGCCTTAGGAAATATGGTAGCTAGAATGATCTGCGTATAGTCACTGATCAAGCAATGCATCACTGACAATTATGAAAGATAACTTATGAATCATTAACAATGTTTCATTTGCAGGAGCTAAGAAAAGCCATAGCAGAAACATTTTACAAAGATATGGGAATAAAATACTCGGAAGTATTTGTATCAGACGGTTCACAGTGTGATATCAGCCGCCTACAGGTATATTTCATGCATAAGTAAGGCTATAGGGGTACCCCACACCCCCTCGCCCCCCCTCCCCAAAAAATAAATAAATAAATAAAAAGCCTGATATCTGAAATAACATAACTTGCAGTTGCTATTCGGATCGAACATGTCCATTGCAGTTCAAGATCCATCGTTTCCGGTAATACTTCTATTGGACACTAATAAGACATTTTGCAAGGACGGTTGGATAGCACCAACCCGTTCTTTCTAGTACTAAACTTTATTTGCATATTAAATCCTTTTTCTTGTTTGTTCTCACAAAACATCTACATGACAGGCTTACATAGATTCAGGGGTGATAATTGGCCAGACTGGTGATATTCAGAAAGAATCGGGGCGGTATCATAATATTGTCTACATGGGATGTGGACCAGAGAATAATTTCTTTCCTGACCTCCAAAACACTGCGAGAACGGATGTCATTTTCTTCTGCTCGCCAAATAATCCAACCGGCCATGCATCATCAAGGGAGCAATTAGAACAACTTGTGGAATTCGCACAACAAAATGGATCCATCATTGTGTATGATTCTGCTTATGCGGTTTTTATCAATGATGGACCCCGATCAATCTATGAAATTCCCGGTGCCAGAAAGGTAAATTGCTTCCCATCCCTTCTCGGGTTTTTCCCACAAAGAAAATGGACATACAATCAGAAGATTTATCAATAATGTAGGTTGCCATTGAAGTCTCATCGTTCTCCAAGATTGCTGGATTTACTGGAGTCCGTCTCGGCTGGACTGTAGTACCTGAGGAACTCCTGTATTCCAACGGATACCCAGTCATAAATGACTTCAATCGTATTGTATGTACCTCTTCAATGGAGCTTCCAACGTAGCTCAGGCTGGTGGATTGGCTTGTTTATCCACAGGTGGCTTCAAGGTCAGTTTGAACACCAATAGCATGTAGTATAGAATAATGACTTGAACCATACAAAAACAGAATGTTAACAGTACTATCAAATTCAGCCCGGAAGTGCAATCTAAGCATGCTTCAATATAACACTGGCCAGTATGTTTTAGTAATAACAGCAAATTTAGGAAACTGGACTACTCAATATAGATTCAGAGAAAAGGTCTCTAAGTCCTCAAAGGTTTTCCTGCCATATTTCCTTTCAGGCTGTACTCTCAAATGTTGATTACTACAAGAAAAATGCAGAGATACTAGTAAACACCTTCACATCGCAGGGATTAAAGGTGTACGGGGGCATAAACGCCCCTTATGTTTGGGTGCACTTTCCAGGTTCAAATTCGTGGGATGTATTTAATGAAATTCTGGAGAAAACCCACATAATCACTGTTCCTGGGAGTGGGTTTGGTCCTGCAGGCAGAGAGTTCATCCGTGTCACCGCTTTTGGCCACAGAGAAAATATCATAGAAGCTTCAGAAAGGCTTAGAAGTTTTCTCTCATAAACAGAACGTGGATTTCTAGATCCAACAGAAACTCCCGCATCAGCTTAAGAGAAGCAATAACTAATATGGTTCCCAGCAATTCATTTATAACTCTTGTTATAATTAACTACAGACTGTAACCAAATATCTAGCATCGTTGTGGAGGATTTCCCGTATAAGCTATATGCATAGAATTTCATATCACAATAAATGGAGAAATCGATACTTTCAGAGCACACTGGCTTAAATTTCTTGCAGTGTTTATTTGAACTATAGATGTCAATATAATGAACTGCTTGTCTCCTGCTTATTACTAGAAAACCCAGTTCCCTTCATAAAGCACTTAGAATAAAGGATCAAGTAAATGAAAACTTAACTAATAGTCAGGAAAAGGAAAAGACATCATCAGGATTAAATTAGTCTTTCTCATGAGAATAGCCAAGTGGATAACAACTTTATGAAACTTTCATAATTGTTAAACTACATGAATCAGCTTCTTTGCACGGTATATTGGTCAAGATACAACTAAATTTGGCATTCACATGAAAGTAATCACGAGGTGGATTAAATAATCTTGCAGTGCATGGGAACCTTTTATATGATATAATATGTTCAGATAAGCAGGATGGTATGGTATGCTTATGGTGCGTGCAACTTTACACAGGTCATAAAAATTTTATGTCACAAAAAGAAATAAATAAATAAAATAAGGAAATACCAAATGGACAGAAGGAGATTGATCGTGTTGTGTTGTAGAACTAGATATCAAGAATCTGACAGCTAACGAGCTCTGTAGATCCAGCACTCTTGACAGCAAAAACTTTCCAGATATGTTGGGGAGATCTTGCCACATTTTGAGAGAACTCTTGTAAGGATATACCTAAAGAAGATGCTGCGGTAGATGCAGCAGAAACAAGTTGATTTTGCCTATCAGCTTGCACAACTACGATGTTATGATTTGTAGCTTTAGTGATCAAATATAGCTTCCCTAGAAAACCTGCAAGTAGTTGTGGAGACTCTGAATCAGTAGAAATGGGTAGATCTCCTTCAATGATTTTCCAGGAATCATCTTGATGATCATAAGTTTTGATTGTAAGACTGTCTAGAGAACTAGATGGATCCAATGAATACAAGCCTCCATCAATGGTGACACTTAATTTGGTGCCTGATTGCTTAGGAGGCCAGCCTTCTCCCATGCCACTTGGCATTTCGACCCACGAATTTGTTTCTGGATCGTATACCTCTCCCCCAATATCAACAAAAAATGGACAGCAGTATAGACTTTGAGGAACATACAACTTCCCCATATAAGATGTAATCCCGGTAGCAATAGGCTTTAGCAGTTCAGCTAAAAAGGCAGTAGGCAGGATCTGAGCTTTTGAAAATGGCATACTTGGTAACTCCGACCATATGCCAGTCTGAGGATCAAACACTTCTGCTGATTGAAGGGGTTCCATACCGCCTTGTCCCCGAGTAAGACCTCCAATAACATAAAGCTTGTTATTCAAGACTCCTGTCTTGCAATATGCTCTAGCAATAGACATCGGAGCCACTTCACTCCAACAATTTACAGCCGGATCATAACTCCACACGGATTTCAGGGCTGCAGTCCCAGAAAATCCACCCAAGACATAGAGGCGGCCATCAACAGCTCCAACTGAACAACCATGACATCGGACGTTGTCAAATGCATCCTTCTTCCCTAGCCATCCCACAATAGAATCCACAATCTTGATATTTGACGAGACTGTTTTCCACAGACGAAGGCCTAATAAGTCCCTGCTACTTCCACCTTCAATGCCGACATTCGACATCTGGGGTAACCTTTGCCATATCCTTGAGACTGGGTCAAGCGCATACCACAAAAATTTATCACCATCATTCTTAGTCAAAATATAGAGCCACTCCTCCGTTATTCCAAGTTCTTTCCTCAACTTATAAAGTTCTCGACTCATTAGAGCAGCTTTCCATCTCCTTGAGACCAGCTTCGCATTAAAATGCCAAATTCTAGGAAGCCTGGCAAGAATCTGAAGTGATATCTCATCAGGAAGGCACGGAATTAATCGCAAATTATCATCCCTAAAGCTAGAAGATCTCTGTTGTCTCATACATACTTCACTTTGTGACACCTCAGAGAGTTTTCTCATGCTCGCCTTATGATCATTCAGGCTTAACATAGCTCCCATTCACTTTCTTATTCCTATTGCTAACAGCAGACAAAAATGTATCCACCCAATTTGATTCAATCGTGTTCTGTTTCATCCACTGTAAACCATTTTCTGTCTATATCAAAACCATCAACAGTAAATTTTATGATCAGAACGCTAAAAAGAGAAAGAGGAGAATAATGACAAGTTGACAAGAAAAACTTAGTACATAATCATAATTTCAATTCCAGAGAAGCAGCATCTACTTCAATATTGGCTCTTTGTCAACTTGCTAATTATAGCAAAACCAGCACACCAGAAAGAAAATAACGCAGACTCGTTAGTCATCAATTGAAGGAGCATTTTAGTTTTAGAAAGATAAATAAAGGTTAACAAGAAAAAAAAATCATGAATTAGTGAAGTGCCGTTGAGAAAGCAACCTAGTATGTGAACTAATTTAACTGATGCCCAATGCCAAAATGATAACATGCCAAGCAATTTTTAAGGTCAATGAGACTGACTTTATACTGTCAGCTACGCCTACAAGCACCACGAAGAAGAAAGCCGATTTACTTCCTACACTTAAATTCATGTATGGTTCAAGAGAACAGAACCGCACGATTGAAAGTCATTGCAACATGAAATCGAGAAGAGGAAAATCCATTAAGAGCTGCAGCCTCTCGAATACTAGTTTCAAAGTTTCAGGGAATTAAATCAGCTGTAAAACTATCGACCATGCAGCCATGCTCAATTATGAATTTTTTCTACGCAGTATTCATCTATGTTTCTACTACCAAAAAAAAAAAAATTCCAGAAATAAATCCACAAGTTAACAAATAAATTACAAGCCCAAAAGAAATCAAGAATTCACAACATAAACAAACACTCAGATACATAAAACCCATAAAAATAAATTACCTGAAATTAACGAAATAAAAGTGAGTAAAACCCAGTACTCATGCGGATAAACTTGAAGGCAATTTGGGGGCAAGGGTATTGGACATTGACAAGCATCAGCCATGGTGTGAAAGCAAGTTTCAGCATGATTTTTTTAGTGCTTGTTTGGTCAGTCAACCAATAATAATTTTTTCGAAAGATTAAAATTATTTAGGGTAAATTCCACGTTATCCTTCTTTTCAAGCGTGGCACCGTCCAATAGGAGAATGTGAATTGCTATATAGGTGGCACGAGAAATTATTTAAATAAATAAATAGATTTCTCATTTGTTTTACCTAAAAACTTGGGGATAATTGTGGTTTGAATGGTAGTGCAATAATTAGATGTTTAAGTTTTTATATATAAGAGATTTGGGTTTGAGTCACATTCACTCCACAAATTTCCCTCCCCTCACCAATCTCCCTTCATTGTCAGGAAAATAAAAAACAACAATTAATTCGATTTTACATAGCATTACTCCTACAAACAACATTCCTCTTAGCTGTGGTTTGAATTGTGATGCATTTGCATTCTGGGCGTATAAAGTTGTTTCTTTATCTGTGGCGTTATTTGCATTAGATGATGATATACAGTCACTTTTGCTTT
>CAVNYN010286713.1:43752-61950 GCA_963692815.1 Nyctanthes arbor-tristis
CAGCCATGGTGTGAAAGCAAGTTTCAGCATGATTTTTTTAGTGCTTGTTTGGTCAGTCAACCAATAATAATTTTTTCGAAAGATTAAAATTATTTAGGGTAAATTCCACGTTATCCTTCTTTTCAAGCGTGGCACCGTCCAATAGGAGAATGTGAATTGCTATATAGGTGGCACGAGAAATTATTTAAATAAATAAATAGATTTCTCATTTGTTTTACCTAAAAACTTGGGGATAATTGTGGTTTGAATGGTAGTGCAATAATTAGATGTTTAAGTTTTTATATATAAGAGATTTGGGTTTGAGTCACATTCACTCCACAAATTTCCCTCCCCTCACCAATCTCCCTTCATTGTCAGGAAAATAAAAAACAACAATTAATTCGATTTTACATAGCATTACTCCTACAAACAACATTCCTCTTAGCTGTGGTTTGAATTGTGATGCATTTGCACTCTGGGCCGAAGGTCTCGAGTTCGAATAACACATATTCCCTTTCTGAATTTCCCTCCCCTCCCCTATCTCTCCTTGTATATTAAAAAAAAGGGAAAAAAAAAAAGAAAAAAGAATTCTGCGTACCTCACAAGTCAAACATTAAGTGGTCAATTTAATTGCATCTTTCTTAACAATCAGTTAACACATTATTATACTAGCCAACACACATGCGTAAGGGCTAGACATGTAACGTTAGGAGGACAAGTATTTCCTTTCTAATTAGTCTTTTGACACAATAATGTGCTATGGTTAGAGAATATTTTGATGAGAATGAGCAGTAAAACTAAACATAGTTCTAATTTGTTTCAAACCAAGTATTTTCATAGCAAATTGATCACCTCTACAAGTGATACCAATAGCTTCACTTGGAATGGAATTACATGATAATAAAATATAGTAGGTGGCATGTGGTACTGAATCACCATCAAAAAGGCTGTAGCGGGAGCCATTTTATATTTTCTTCTCATACTTTAAAAAAATTTTAAAAAAAAAATTATTTGGGTGTACCAAAATTTTTATTTAAAATTGAAATGTCTTCTTGCTTTCAGTGTGGTCCTTTCCAACCCTAATTTAGCTACACCCTAAGGCAATAATAATAATCCATATTAAACTAAAAGAGATGTCGAGCTTAATTTGTCCGCTACATACATAGGTGATGGAATAAGTTTGAGATGTTTGCCCCCGAAGAATGAGCCAATTACACTCTTCCAAGATTTTCTATCACACCTTACATTATCGAATATATTCCTATCAATGATTAATTACACTAATGAAATGATCTTCATTAGTCAACAAACTCAGAGCATTTACTATAAGGTCCTTTTCAGTTGCCAATAATTTGTATATTAAACTTGCAACAATGTATTGGCATGGCTACATCAAAACCAAATTGGGTTGGTTTTTAGCTAAGTCATAAAGATAGCATTTTTGGCCCCCTACCCTCTCCCTAACATCCTCCTTCACTACCCATTGAATAGATATTCAATACCCCCATGCTCTTCCGATCTATCAGAATTAAGAACATCCTCAAGAAACATTCCACCCTGTGCATCCCTAGAAAAAGCTTCACATTCATACATATAAAGGCGTCTGATTCAAGCAAAATGGCCATGAACTAGAACTCCAAGGTAGCCAAGAAAATGAAATGTTTCATGTGCCACTCTGCTGTGTCGACTGCAGTGTGCATGACTCAAGATTACAGGTCTGTCATCGTCCCTCAAAGGCAGGATAAAACCAAGGTTAAACATCCAAAAGCGATTAACAATGCAAAATACATTCGGTTACACGAGCCTGGTAGTGGATCTTCTACAACTGAGCAAAGGAGATCAATCAATGTCTTGGCCTTGAAAAATGATCAAGAATGTGTTCCTCAAGAAGCTTCTCCAGTAGCAACCACTACTCATCAAGTCTTTCAGGTTAGTTTCATTTTTTCCCTCTTTTTCTTCTTCTGAAATTCAAGATTATACTTTTCTTGAATAACCCATTTAGGATCAAGTCTTAGTCATAATGTTGTTAGACAAAGTGAAATATTGGCAAGAAAATAATGGTTTTTTTTTTTTTTTAATTTTTATGACAGGTAGTGGTAATGAGTGTTTCTCTTCACTGTGAAGGCTGTGCTGGTAAACTGAAGAAGCATTTATCCAAAATGGAAGGTATTTTATTTATTTTTCCACATTTAATTCAATCATGTTATCAAGCCGAATTTAATTCGGTAGCAAACAAGATTCACGTGAGTTACGGAATAATAATACACAATGTAAAGCAATTCTAGCTCCCTGTGCTGTTGTGCAGGGGTAACATCATTTAGTATAGATTTGGAGAGCAAAAGGGTGACTGTAATGGGACACGTGTCTCCATCTGACGTACTAGAGAGCATATCAAAGGTGAAGAGGGCAGAGTTTTGGCCCTCTTGAGTTGCAACAATCTCCATCCTACCAAAACATGCAATCCTGTAGAGTTGTGTTCAAGTTTTGTGTTAATAGTTAATAGTAGCCTCTTGTTATTTCCCCAAAAAAAATTCATATTTGACCCCGAAAAAGAATCTCAACATAGCCAACAATTTTTATCTAGCATCCAGCCAAAAAAAAAAAAAAGAAAAAAAAATGTAAAAGAAGAAGCACTAATGCATTGGTTAAATGTATAGACACACGAATCCATGATAAGATAAACAAAGGCAAATGAGATATCCATCAAACGGAGTAAGAGGTTCCTAAATGTAAAGATGCAGCCAAAACAGATCCATGAATCCTTCTCCCATCTACAAAGCCTATTATTACTAAAGGGTAATTACTAAAAACATAGATAACAATACGTCATGTGCCTGCATCTAGTCTCAAAAAGAAGAGAGTAACATATGCTCTCAGAATATGGTGGACGATGCAGCAGCAGCAGCTACCATAGAAAGAACAAGAACACCAACAGAGACTGTTATTGCAGAACCACCAGAGCTCCCAGCAGTAGGTGCAACTGCAGGTGAAAGTCCATTAGGTACCATGCTGCCACTTGGAGACCTGCTTCAATAGGAGACAACGCCATTGGAGAAAGTGCTGCAACAAAACCAAACACGCACTTTATCAGCAAAGTGAAAAATTTTATCCAGCTGAAATGGCGCAATCATAAATCCACATGTAAACAAAACATGACCAGGTAAAACAAATCATAATTCCTTAGATATTTTGGTAGTTAATGAACAAGCAAATTGACACAAAGCTTAATATCTCTGTATGTAAACTGCATTCCAACTCACTACCTTGAGTATAGCTAGCAACTCAAAAACATTCCAAATAAGTTGGGGAATCCGGTAAGACTTTGATTTGCATTGTCGGTGGATCTCTTTTTAATATGAATGGAGCTTATCCACCAACAAAAGGTCAAACTCATTCTTATGTTTTACTAGGCCTTACATGCTGCTTTATGGCAGTCTTCTCCATTAACTTAGCCTTCGTAGGAACACAGGGACCAGTTGAATGAAATAATGCCTCCCTAGTGTCAGGAGGCTCATAACTCTGATCAAATCTTCTAGAGTCTTGCAAAGAAAAAGGCCATGGGTCGTTCAACTAATAAGGGCCTCTACAAATCATGAGCAGCACCTCAATAAATGGCCCATCCAAATTAATTAAATTTTCAAAAAAGAAAAGGATACTGGACAAGTTCATAAATGAAAATATAATAGAAAAGATATCCACCAAAATTGAACGCCAGGACAGGACAAGGAACATTCAAGAAACGTATCATCTCTAGCCCCATCAACCCAGACAATCAAGGAAGAGAAAGGAAAATTCAATACAGAGACATAATAACCTGATTCCCAAACCCTAAACTCTTCACTTTTAAATTTAACCTGCACATGTACAGATAAATCCAGTTTTAACTAATTACTGGAAATATCAATTGTCAAAGCAGATGCATTATTTAAAGGTAACTAGATCTGTATATACCTGGAGCAGCACCAGTGGCGGTCACTGAAACAAGCCACAACAGAAAAGAGAAATAAAATAAGTTAGTTCGGACTTCACTCAAAGAAATGCATAATTTCATAATGTTAATTTAAAACTATAAAATAGTTTGGAATTTTCTTTGACTAGAAAATTAATTAAAAACAGGGAAGCAGAGTTTTAAGTAAAAGGGGAGAAAGGGGGTTGGTGGTGGAGACTAGCACATAGCGTTCTTCCATATCCATACAAAAAAATGGGGCGATTAATTTCGCAAAAACATACATGCAGAACATTAACCCATTCACATTCAACAGGAAAAAGAATTGAAGGCTCAAATTCTCAGAAAACTTCCCCAAAACAATGATGTAGTTGTAAAACAAAGAAAAACCCCAGGAAACTTACAGCCACAGTTGCTAACAGAAGGGGCAGAGACATGGCAAGCAGCAGGCAGAGTCAAGGCCTTGGTGACATTAAGAGTAACACCCAACTGGGCGCTATTCTTGAAGCCCTCGCAGAGACACTCAGCATTAGTTTTCAGCACAGTCTTTAGCCCAGAACAGCACGAACCTTCAGGCTTCTTGATGGTGCTTCCGTTGGTCACAAATGAAAGGCAATCCGCCAGGTTCAGCACCAAGCTAGAGCAGTCCACAGCAGGGGCAGGCGCCCCGTGAGAGGCAGATTGGACGGTGCCTGCAAGGGCAACGAAAATCAAGACACAGAAGATCGGAAGCTTGAAGGAAGGGACGATGGTGGCGGTCGAAGGCATTGCCATTTTAGAGAGAGAATTTGCAGAGACGGGGAGGAGGAGGAGGAGGAGGAGGAGAAAGGTTAAGGAACCGTAAAGGTTCAGGCCCGGGATTAAAAAGGGCGCGGAGGGAAGGGAATGAATTGGGGGACAGATGGAGCGAAGGCCGGAATTGACGTGTCCTTTTTCAAGAATCCAATTTGATTTTTCTTGAAATTTGGGAATTTTTTTAAGTTCAAAAATTTTCTGAGAGTAATAAATTTGATATTTTATTATTGTGGTAATTTTATATTTGGAATTTTGTGGGGATGATTCAAATTTTACTAATAAATTCTCTACTATAATATGTAATTTCACATTTATAGGCAAAATCCTATTTGTTTAGAATAATACTATATAGTACCAGTGGTACTTGACACCAGTCTACGTGACAATTAATGTGGCATTGAATGATAAGTGAAATTAAATGTATGAATAAATGATCCACTTGATTTGACTTATCATTCAATGCCACTTTGATATGATGCTAAGCACCAGTGGTGCTAAATAGCATTACTCATTTGTTTATTATGTGCTCGCAGTACGCTTGGGCGCTTTTCAGTTTCGGTTAGTGGAAAGACCGAAATCGAACCCAAAAATTCGGTTTAGGTGCCGGTTCAATCTTATTAGTTTCAAACGGTTTCGGTTTCTTTCGGCTTTTTTCAATTTTTGTATTTAATAAATTTACACTTTGCTAAATATAAAAATGAAAATAAATTTTAATAGAAAAAATATTGAAACTAAATATGGTAATAAAATTACAAAAACAACAATAAAAGTAAAAAATAGTAACATAATTATTAAAAAGTTGTACTAGATTTTGAAAAAATAGGCTTAAAACTAAGGCCTTGTTTGATCCTTTTTAAATTTTCTCTTTATAAATTCACCTGCTATGATTTGACTGTTGATTTGATAACTACTCAATAATCACTATACATTTCAAACTTCAATTAAATCTCTACCACTCATTTCAACTCTTTATAAATTGAAAATTTAAATAACTTCAAACAAGACCTAAGTTCTACTATAAGCCAATAGTTTTCATTTCAGTTTTAGACTGAAAACCGAAAAAAATTATTCAGTTTCCGTTTCAATGAAAACCCAAAGGGTTTCAATTTTTTTAGTTCGATCTCGGTTCGGTTAACTCGGTTTCGGTTTTTTTGTCCATCCCTAACTAGTCGACCAATTAAAATAAAATGTTTAGTCCTTCTAGAGTGTCTAATGAACATCATTTTATGAAATCCACTGTATAATCCTCCAATGTGTCTAATAGACACTTACAACATATTCAGTGGACTCTATAAAATAGTATCCATTGAACAACATAAAATATGTGATAAAATGTTTACCATACATCATTAATGTACCTCCTAAAAAACCTCGGTCCGCATAATGTGGTGTCAAAGAATGGTTACTTATCTTATTAAGCCCCTGTAAACATTCATAGTTTTATGTAAAAAAAATTTTATTCCTTTTTGAGATATGGGAACGTTATAATTACAGTTTATCTATGTGGTTAGATGATAAGGGGGTTTGTTTTAGTAGTAAAAACACCTCCTTATCGAGTTATTTGATTCAGATTTGAGTCACTATTATCAATTCTAGGATCCCCAAATTGTACTTAAAAAAAAAAAAAAAAGATGATTTCCTAATAGTCGATTCTGTACTAGTTGACCAATAAACGAATATTTGTGTTATATTGTCACATGTTCCTTCTACATTATTACAAAATGTATATATTCTCGAGATGGGAAAATACATTCTCTTGTTAAGCTTCAATTATCAGACAATAGGTGTCATTTATTATTTAAAATATAGATAACTTTAGTTTGTCTATGTAGTTAATTGTTGTCAACCCTCATTGTTTATAGGAATCTTTACAAGAAAGATGGACATATCACTTGTTTCACTAGTACCCACATACATTCTCTTTATTAAGGAAACACGTCAATAGCTTTACTTAGGCTTTTTAGTACATTACATTACATACTTTAATGGTGAACACATAATTGTTGTTGTCATCTTAAAATTAAACACGCTTTTCCTATATAAGAAAAGGTGCTTTATCCCTTGCATAGTCAAGCCAAACCCCTTTGATCAAGGGATCACTTTATGCCCAAATCAACGCTGATTAATCAAATTTAAATTGTCAAATTAGACAGCCAAAAGACTCCAAATGATTGACTCCCCTAATTAATCTTCGTGGATTTGCTTCCAAAGTTCGGCCTTGCAATCTTGTTAAGATTGAATGTAGAAGTTATCATAAAAATGTTTATATTCTCTATTATCAAATATCATTCTCTTATTACTATATGTCATCTAGTTGATGACATGATACTGTGTCAATTGGCTGATAGGAGAGCAGAATTGTATCAAGTTGTTGACACTTAAAAATCATCATGTTAGACAAGCTGAAAGCACAAACGAATCATCGTCATCATAATAGTTAGAAGCATTGCTCATACTTCTCAATTTCAAATGTTGGCCTCAAGTGCTTAAGGGAATAAATCCATTTTGCCAAAAAATATAAGTAGAAAATTACATCAAGAGTGACAAGTGTGTTTATTCCACAAAAAATTTAACTTTCTCAAAGTGGCACTTATGTTATTCCTTTCTCAGCCGCAACAGTTCATTATTATTATCATTGTTTGTGAAAGTGGGGTGGGAATAACTTGGAAACAATGCTCTAAAAGAATGGATGGTTGGTGAAGGGCCCTATTTGCCACACGCTTTCGGTGGATAGCCTACAAAGTTACACGTTTCTTGTTCTCATCAGAAACTTCGGCAAATGGTATCACACTATCACGCTTTTCCTACTCTCTATTGTTTCATTGATGCGTCTCTTTACTTGCAAGTGTTACTTTTTGAAGGCGTTGTGGTATTTGATACTCTGAAGCATGTATATCTATAATATAAATAAAATGAACCCCACACGGAACTGGAGAAAAAAAAAGGAGAGCTTTACAAAAGTTTTTGCAATCATTGGCATCAGTAGCTGTCCAGGTAACATTTGAGAAGCAGCACAGATTCTACCTAAGTCGACATTCTTGAGACCAGATACACAAATTTATACAATGACACATTATTCTGTATTTAACTTACCGCGAAGAACTGCAACATGTAGAAGAAAATATGTGGGCTTACCAGCTAGAATATATTCCTGCATAAACGGGAAAATGAAAAAATGATGGCATGTTCGGTAGGCAGGATTAAATAGCAGCAGAATAAGCAGTGCAGGTATGGAAACATAGACTAACCTCATATATGAAGCTGGAAATGGTGAAAATTGATTTATGGAAACTATGCAGGAGTTCTATTGTTTTTGGACCACAGACACAATAACAGCAACATCGTCAAGCTTGCCACCAGTGTAACCTACATATCCAGCTGCTTGAGCAGCATCAGCAAACGGACTTTTGGCAGATGCAGACCTACCAACTTTCTGGGCTTGTGTTGCTAATAACTTTGCAATCTCCTAAACAAACCAAGAAGAAAAAAGATGAGCAAACTGGAAAAAATGAATGCCGCTGGTGCTGATCTTAGATGAATAACATGGTCCGAAAAAACTTGAGTTCCTATATATTTGCAGCTTGAAATAGATCCATATGCATGCATGTAAAATATTGTTCTAACAGAAGCACTTCAAAGAAGCTCAGCTATCTAAACAAGATGTTTTAGCACCTCAAGCCCTTTATCACTGCCCATTGCTGCTGAGACTATTGATGAAATTTCTTGGTCATATAAATTGTCAAAAAATCCATCAGTTGCAGTGATAATCACGTCCCCTTCTTCTAAATCGACTCTGTACTCCTGAAGTCAAAAGCACATTGAATTACTCCCAGACTGCTTTCAGAGTCATTCTTATCAGAATTCTTCTTTTAACCATCATAAGTTTTGAGGAACGAATATATGATTCAATATTCTGCAATTTTTGAGTAAAAGCATACCTCTATGAGACTAGAGGGGTCATCGCCTCTCTCAGTTTGCACTGGAAAATGAAATCCATGAAGCATTGGGGAAGACTTTTTGTAAACAGTACCATGCCTCAGTAGTATAAATCCCGAGTCTCCAATATTAGCCACGTGAAGAGCCTGTTAGCATATCGAGATTTAGTTTAAACTTAGCCTGTGCCTTCTTGAATCTTCACAAAAAAAAATTGTACAATTCAGAATCAAAAGTACGACCTGTAATATTTCTGCAAACTCCTAGAATAGCCTTGCTTATGTATAACGTCAAATCATTTATTACTTTATACAAGGTTAATATAATCATACAAGCATTCAGGTACAGGCAGTCCCATTTACCATGGTGGATCAGTACTCAGTAGCTATCTGTATCTTGACATCCCATACAGAAAAAATGCTAGTTAAAGTGTGTACACGCACATGACACATGATTACCGATACCAATATCATATGCATGATTTCCATAAGTGTGATTTTCATGTGTGTCCAGGTGCATTCTTATATGTATAGTTAAGATATTACTGATCAAAAGCAGGCACCAGAAGTATAGAATAAATAATACCTGACCATCAAAGTGAGCAATCAAAAATGTTGAGGAACCAGGCGACTGTGTTCTGGCTACACTGCGTTTCAGGACTTCAACAGGGCTGTTTACAGATTCTCCAGTGGAATCAGAGATGATGTTTTCACAATTTTTGACAAGTTCTTGGGCAAAAACTCCAGGATTGACTCCTAAGAATAAAAGTATAAATTAAATTTTATTAGTCCACTTGGACAGTACATGAATACCACAATATAGATATCATTGACATAAAACCATCTCAGATGTACTTAATGGTAGATTCCAGCATCCAGGCCTATATCAGGAAGAAGTACCTTCTAGTGACCACTGGCTAACTCCATCAGCTACACCAATCCAGTTTTGGCCACTGATGAAATATGCATCTTCTCCACCTGTCAAGACCTGGAATTTATTACTTCTTGAATTACTTCCCAGTAATCTCACAATGCCAAAAGGTTAACATTCTAACACACTTCAATAAGGATTTGAATTAATTCCCACATGGTAAGATGTCAATTAAAGCCGTTAAGGAACTGCAAAAGTTCGCTTTCTTTTTATTTTTTCTTTTCCTTCTGTACTTTCAAATTCGAAGTTACACATAAAGCATAATTAAGACAAGTTAAAGTTACAGTGCCACAAGGTCAAACAATAAATTCTGACATGTGCTAAAGGAAAATGTATCTGCAAAATACCTTAGAAGGATGTGGAAACAAAGCAGCACCTGAAGAAAGAACAAAAACTGCTCCTACCCTGCATAAAACAGATCCAGTAGATTTATTTTAACTTTCAAAAGTGAAAGCCACAAATGAAGAGGAATACTACTAAGCTAAAATGGGAAACTAGGATGGTGCCTTATTACCAGAGATTGTCTATCATGTCAATAAATTTATTTTAGGGTCTTCAAGAACTCCTCAAGGCCAACCAACTAGGAATAGTCAAGATTTAAGAAAATGATTGCAGGACCAAATAGAGGGCATGAATTTTGTGAGGGAAAAGAAATGGTAATACTCAATAACCTGAACGATTATATATGTCCTTTTCCAGTAAAGAAGAAAACAAAAAAGGTTTATACCAATTAAAACATTATATTCACTGTCAATCAACGCATGCAGGAAAATATTACGAACCACCAAAATTCTAAAAGATAAACATGTCAGAGAAACAAAAGAGAGAGAATGAAACCTGCTTGCAACAGATTCAATAGGTTCCATCTCTGTCACTTCTTGTTCTGATGCTTCTACAAAATCACCACTTCTCTCACTGTGATCATCATTTGTCTGCTTCCAAAAGTAAATTCAGAGAATTGTTAAGAGGTGATAACATAAACTAAAACCAGTTAGATTCTTCAAACGGAAGAGCTGAATTCTACTTGCTCCCAAGATCAAAGTGAATTTGACCTAGCATCAGATGTTTGGTGCAATTACCATCCGTTGATGTGATTTGTGGGGATGGTGATGTGCTCACATTAGCCTCGAGTATTGTGTCACATCAGTGTCTGGGACATTAGGCATTTGAAACCAACTAAAGATCAAAGTTCTCATACGACTTCTGTGGTGCAATAGATTGGAAGACGCTAAGTGCTAACTTAATAAGCTTATAACAGAAATTCTGCATATCATGTAAGAAACAATATCATCATCCAGAAATCATAAAATGGACAACTGAAATGTGAAACCAACTTACTTTGCAATAAAAGAACAAAATGAATGACACTCCAGATGGTAAAATTACAGAAATGGGAATATAAACTTCATTCTGATATCACCGAGTTTTCTCAACGAGTGTCTATTTCAATGCAGAATTACATTTGGATTCTCTCGTTTATAATACGTAACTTTCTTTGTTATTTACTATAAAAGACACGACTATAAAATTTCTCAACCCCCCCCCCACAACCCAAAAAAAGGGAAAGGGAGAAAGGAAAAGAAAAATAAACAACAAAAGGAGTTCCATAAAGAAAACTTAGATATCTATGCTCTTATATATCGTGCAGGAAAGAGAATGCAAGATGCAACACAACAAATGCTATTCATTCTCAACTAAATTATGCTTGAAGAGTCAACTCACCATCACTACCCTCTCACTTCCATCTGCCACAGCAGATTCTTCCATGGAATCATTATCTGCTTCCTCGTCAAGTGTTGGTTCAGCTTCCAATTGAGGAGATACCTGCATTACATCTTCAATAATCTCACTTTGACTTCCATCTTCAATGATCTGACTTGGCGTTCCATCACCAGCTTCCAAATTATGATCCTTAGTATCTTCAGAATACTCAATAGTTGCTTCAGAACTCTGATCCTCTGAATCTGCAGAAAAATCAATAGCTGCTTCTGGCACAGGGAATGCAATCACATCATTTGTGTCACCTGTGTTACCAACTTCAATTATTGCATCCAGCTGGCCTATTTCTGAATTCTGATCTCCAGTGTCCGCAGACAAACTCGTAGACAGTTCCAGATGAGGGGACACTGATGTTACTTCACTACTATCATTTATTTTACCATCTTCAAAATCAAGCTTTCTGCCAGCCTCAATACTCTGATTATTTGCAGAAACATCAGTCGCTGCTATAGTTTCCCCAGTACTTTCCTTGGTAAAAATCTCTACAATTGCATCACTATCTGGGTCTGGCTTCAACGGGACTGATTGAAGAATCATCTCTCCTTCAATTTTCTCTTCTGTAAATTCCGTAGCTGCAGCACTATTATTTACATTAGAACTCTCTTCAATCACAGTCGGATTTACAAGAGGTGATATCTCATCTTCATGCTTTTGACTTGAATCTTCCTCCATATATCCAGTATCCGCATTAGATGAACCATCATCTTTTGTATCTTCACTATGATCACAAGAATCTTTTTTATCTGTACTTGAAGCTGGAACAGGTAATTCTACCTCCTGTTTATCTTCTGATAACTTCTCTGTCAATTCATTCTCTCTCTCAACAGTGCTAATGCTTTCATTACTGATACCTACTGAATTAGCTTTATCCATGGCTATTTCAACTTTCTCTAATTCTTCTGCCAACTTCTCACTTGATTCATTATCTCTCTCAGCAATACTAGTGCTTTCATTATTGACACCTATTGAATTATCTTTATTAATTTCTAATTCAACTTTCTCTGAATCTTCTGATAACTTCTGACTTGGTTTACTCTCTGTCTCAACAGCACTAATGCTTTCTTTGCTGATAACTATGGAATTTCCTTTATTAGCCACCTCGGCCAAGCCAGCACGTATAACCTCCTTATCCAATTTCTTTACATTAACTTTTCTCTCAGTATCTCCATCCAAAACATTCACTGTATTAAATCCTTCTTGGCTTTCTTCCGTTATCTCCTTCAACATTTTGGGTTCCTCCGGCTTCTCATTTTCTGCAATCTCACTTGGGTCTCCAAATCGGAACAGAAGGCTACCATCAGAATGCTCTGCCAACATAATCATCAAACCCTCATGATTATAGACAAATCAAATTCACTTAAACAAAAACCCCTACAAGATTGTAGCTTTTCTTACCACTTCACCCTTTCACAGAGTATAACATGGTCAACACTCAACAGGGTTACTTAAAGAAAATGAAAGCCACAGCTAGTATAAAAGAACGTGTTACTATGGATATGATCAACTCAACAGAACACGAAACTTATCCACAATTATATGAGTGCAGCACGTGAATTAGAATACTTAATATCAGCATATGATGGGAAGAAAATTGGAACTAAGCTCGGACTGTGAATTTGACAAGGGCATACCATGGATGGCAATGACATCGGTGTCTGAACTGGAAGAAGACTCTGTAGATTTAGGTTCAGAAAGCAGAGAGAGAGGAAGTAGTTTTCTTCTTCTCCTTCCGGTTCTAGGATGGCAGTGAAGAATGGTCGGAGATCGGAAATGTACTGCAGAGTGGCTTTGGAGGGAGTAAAGTCTGGTAGTTGGTGGTAAGAGATCGAGAATCCAAGAAACTGCAGAAAAGATCCGCCATTGTTGAGGATGAATAGATGATGATAAACGTAAACAAAAATTATTGATCTACGACAAAATCTTGAGGGCTCTAGAGTTATTGCTTTCTGTAGTATAAAGGCCTATGTATGGATAGAAGGCACGCGGAAGATTTATGTTTGGCTGAGCTTATTTTCAATAATGGGCAGCTGTTCTTGTGAATGCAATTGTTAAATTTAGCCATCTACATAGACAAAAAGTACATTTTAAGTTATCTACATAGACAAAAGGTACATTTTAAGTTATTGTTAAATACCACATATGTAAGATATATTTAACAACTATTGAAATGTCATCTTAGATGTGTCAAACAAAATCACTAAAATCCAATCAAGTTCAAGTATACTCCATTATTGTCAAAAGTTAATAGCCAAATTTTATTAAATAAATAAAAAAAGAATTTTCCAAAGCATTAAACTCTAGCACAGTATTAAAATTATTGCTAACAAACTTAACAACTAACCCAAAAAGATTCTTTTAATAGTTTTCTTAACACCAACAATGTAGCTATTTTTTGAGTTGTTAACTAATAATTTTACTAATAACTTAGTTTAACATTACCAATATGGATGCTCTTAGTATACCGCTTTTAGTGCATCTTCAAATAAAGAGTGTATTTCACTTTCTATTATTTAATAGCTACGTTTTCCATTGTTTATTCTCTCAGTACGTTTGAATTGATTGGTCATTAACATTTTAAAATACACATATATATATATCAAAAAAGATAATAGAAAATAATAAATACTAATAGAATTTAACAAAATAGAATCAAAATAGAGAGCTTATCGGAGCATATAAAAAGTTTTACCATTTAAATTTAAACAATACTCTCTAAAACAGTAAAAATACTCTTTCTAAATAGAGAGTTTAGAGATATTCTTGCAATGGAATCCGGTCGCTAAGCTTGAGATATGGAGACAATGATACTACAAAGGTAGAAGATATCACAGTGGGCATTGGGAGATGGTTGTGACAGATCAAGAGACTGTGGGTGAGTATATCTAATATAACAATGTTAATAAAATGTCTTTTGATAATTGGCAAAAAACATGCATGTATCGCATTAAACGCTTGATATCAAGGGCAATTCCTACCTCTAGACATTTGTGCACAGTGTTTACTGTTAATTTTATTCACCTCGCTCAAGCCAACTTCTATGGAGTTAATACGGGTTCTGTTTAACAAGCTCCAATGTTTTTGTATAAGTAGGGAAAAGTGATAAGCACGTCAGCCAAAATAGAGCCAGCATTGACGCTCTGGTTGGGGAAGAGGAAGACCACACTAAGTTTGGATTACTCATACGGGATAGATAAGGCATTGATGTGTGGCAGTAGATACGGAAATGGGTTTGGTTCGGGGCACTCCCACAACCGCCAAATTTCAGGGCAGGGTCGAGGCGCGGGGTAGATTGGATCAGGGATTTTGACCCTATTTACCAACCTATTTAGATTTTCTTAATATTTTTTATTGTTTTTTCATATTATTATTTATTTTTTATTTTTTAAATTTAAATAGACGGGAGCAGTTTAGGTCGAGCCTGACCCAACCCGACCAACATGTCGACCTGCCGGGTAATAAAATTTGCCCTGCTTGGATCAAGGCTTAGTCGGATCAGTTTAAATTGTCATTCCTATGTGATAGACAAGATGACAATGTTAATAATATTCGACACACTGTTAATTCGGTGGTACATGAGTTGGCTAAAAGGGGCTCGATCCTACAATAGTCCATGTATTTTTTTCATAGTTCTCCATCATGGCTAGCCCTTGTGTTAGCGTCCGATGTATTGAATTCTATGAGTTCTAATGATAATTGATCTTTTTCCTTAAAAAAAAAAAATTTCTAGCATTTAAGAAATTTTAAGTCTAATAGTATCAATGTTTTTTTGCCACACATACACTATGTACAATAGTATTGGAGAAGCTCAGCATTTGCAATGCACAATCCCACTCTCATCTTACTTGGCAGATAGATAAAGGTCTAAAAAACCTTCACTTTTTAGATATGCTTGAGTTTTTGGTCTTCTTTATTTTGGATTTTTGATATTTTTATGAACAGTTTTACAAAAAAAAAAAAAAAATTATACAAGCTAACAAGTGACAAGAATTTCGTCCATTACTGTGCCATCCCATTCTGTGAAATTGACAAATTTCGTCCAAATGGCTTTAGGTGACAATTTTTCAAAGCTTTGAGACTCTGCCTTACTAGAAAGAGAACCTAGAGATCTGAACGTAAAGATGTACAGAGGTGAAGGTTCTTGTCCGCAATTTATCCTTTCCTTGGAGGAAAATTTAGGCGTCTGGCTGTTGTAATTTTTATTACTTAAAAAGTATTTGATATTAAACCCTTTTAGTTTGATGTCCCTTTTTTTTTTGGCAAATGTTTTTTTTTTTTAATATTACAAGGGAGATTGTAGGGAAGGGAATCGAACCCTTGATCAAAGATGTAAGGAACTAATACGGATGTCATTAGTTTATGCATAATTGTATTGTTTGGTATTCGCCAACCTAATAACAAAGTTCCGATCTCCCGCCATACATCTAGTGAGGTAATCTTGTCAAACTTATGACGGGAGATTATTTTTATTGTACGCACACCTCATGTGTAGTTCAAAAGTTGCATTTTACACCGCTTTTGTTAGGGCACTTGATATTTCTTGAATGCAAAAAGATAATAATAGAAGAAATCCAAGAGATGTCTTAATTGACACAAATATTTTGAACTTGTGGAGCAAGAGGCCTAGAAAGTAGAGGATCACAGATTGTCCAAGTGGATGGATCCTACATGGAATGGATGGAGTTCTTGATCTCATTGGTTAGAAGTCTATCCTGGGAAATCCTAGATTGATCTCACTCGTCCTACGTGGCTCCTCATAGAGCTCTCACTTTGATTTCCAACGACAGGGAACCATGTAATTAAAAGCCTAACTCTCCATTTAAGAAGAAACTGGAAGGGAACCATCTAGCAGAATATCACTATCAGTGTTCAAGAGTGAGAGGGGGAGAGATGGCTTCAACTTCTGCTGCATTGGTAAATGGTTTGGGATCTACCTTCTTGAATGGTGGCAAGAAGAGCCAGGCCTTGTTGTCTGCTCCAGTGGCCGCCAGAGCCAGTGGTGCTGTCGCTCCCAAGAGGTTCGTTGTGGTGGCTGCCGCCCCCAAGAAGTCATGGATCCCTGGTGTCAGAGGCGGTGGCAACTTCATCGACCCCGAGTGGCTTGATGGCTCGTACGTCTCTCTTTCTATCCATGAAAGGATAAATATGTCATGTTTCAACTTCAGTTTTTAGATGAATTGGTTTAACCAGATATATGATGGTGTGAATTACAGGCTCCCTGGTGACTATGGTTTCGACCCACTAGGCCTTGGAAAGGATCCAGCATTCTTGAAATGGTACAGGGAAGCTGAGCTGATCCACGGTCGATGGGCAATGGCTGCAGTTGTGGGCATCTTTGTTGGCCAGGCCTGGAGCGGCATCCCTTGGTTTGAAGCCGGAGCAGCCCCTGGTGCTGTAGCTCCCTTCTCGTTTGGCAGTCTCCTTGGAACTCAACTCCTCCTTATGGGATGGGTTGAGAGCAAAAGATGGGTCGATTTCTTCAACCCCGAGTCTCAGTCTGTTGAATGGGCTACTCCATGGTCAAGAACAGCAGAGAACTTTGCCAATGCTACTGGGGAACAAGGCTCTTCCGATCTTGGTGGCAAATTCTTTGACCCATTAGGCCTTGCCGGTACATTGAAGGACGGAGTTTACATTCCGGACACAGAGAAGCTTGAGAGATTGAAGCTGGCAGAAATCAAGCATGCTAGACTTGCCATGGTGGCTATGCTGATTTTCTACTTTGAGATCGGAAGAGGCAAGGGAAAACCCCCCTTGGTGCCCTTGGCTTGTAAGAAATTTGATTTTGCAAATTGATGTATAAAGAGATTTGGATTTAATTAAAGCGATATTTCTTGCTTGGGGCTAAATAACCCTTACCTTGGTGTGAAATTTACTTGCTGGTTTACATGAAATAAAAGGACAGCCTTAAGAGCTCATCTCAGAGTAAGCATACCAGACCATTGTCACTCTATCCTCGTCTATCAAATAAGCCAAAAACCAAAGCGATTGGTAACAGTGAATCCGGAGCTAAAAATACCACCCTATAGTTTATCCAAATCTAGTGCTGTGCCAGTGCAATGAATGCAAAAACAAGCAACTCGTAACAATTGTAAAGGTAAAAACTAGAGTTATATTTAAGCTTGCAATATTTTAGTCTCAAACAAATACAATTTTTCCATACAAAACTCTCCAACTGAAGAGAAATGGAAAAGGAGGATAAAGTTTGCTCATGAAAGGTGAACAGCAAAAATAACTGGTCCTGCAGAAAATACAACCATAATGGTGGGATATACTCATTCACTGTCACTTCCCATATACAACAAAAACTCACCCTCGCAGACCACTTCCCCACCAACATATGCTTTTCCTTCCATCTTCGCTATTCCATAGCGTTTCTGCAGCTTTGTAAGTGTCATTCTCATAACTAGGGTGTCCCCTGCGATGACTGGCTTTCTGAATCTTACTTTGTCAATTCCGGCAAAGAAGAAATTTTCTTTTGAGCCTCCCACGTCTGGTTGCAGCATAACCAAACCACCAACCTGAGCCAGAGCCTAAATCCGGCAGTAAAACAAACATCACCTCTTTTGCAAATTCATTTTTTTGAGATCGGAAGAAAAGTAGGTATGCAGGAACTTACAAGTGCAGTGAGCTAATTAAATAAGCAATAATGGACCTCAGTCATGCTCAAAACACAAATCACAGGAAACAACTTAACTGTCAGAACTGTCTGAAGAACTTTTTTCATTTGCAAGAAGTATCCACAGGAATGATTGATTCATGGGTATGGCAAAGGATCACGGTTAGCCAATCCAAAAGAACCCACCCACCGCACAAACCCCCCCCGGGGGGGGGGGGGG